>KZ506024.1:273198-286823 GCA_002844005.1 Limosa lapponica baueri
CCTGAAATCACCAAGCAGCGAACAGAAGTGGTGCAAAAGGGGGGACAGGTGCTCCTGCATTCCCAGGGCTGGCATTTGGAGGGCTGTGACTGACCCAGGGAATGTGAGCCATGGGTAAGGGAGGCCAAATGCAAGACAGAGGCATGATTAAGAGCTTCAGGACCCACACTGGGCAAGGCATTCCCAGCCCTTCCCTCCGCGTCAGCAATTAAGGTAGCAAGATTCACAGACCCAGGAGAGGCAAAAGAGGCTGGGTTTGAGCTGAGTGTGTGTGTGCCCACAGTAATTACATTATCCACACATATTAGTCTCTTAATTTTAATTACATAAATGTATTTTTCCTCTTTAATGAGCATAGTTTATCCATTTAAACTGATCATTTTAATTTTACAGGCAGTGATCATAGGATCTAATATGCAGAGGGAAAATTTCCTGTTGGCATATTTTACATCACACAGATTGAAGAAAATATACTTTTTAATCCCCAATCAATATCTGAAGAGCATGCAATTAACAGATACCAAGGTAGTTAACATAAATCTGCAAGTTAAAGAGCCAATTCATTTTGATTTATAACACATAGAGTAATAATTTCATCATCATCTCTCCGAGAAAGCATCTGAAGCTTTGTAGCATGAAGATGTCAAAATTGTACTTAAGATTGTTCGGAGTACTGAATTGTAGTGGTTATTGCCTTTTGGTTCCTTGAAGTGTGGCATAGCACATGAAACGGTCCCCATTATAATACCCTGCTCTTCTCCATAGAGGTCACTGGATAACTTAAATCAGTCTTGGGTGAAATATTAAAAGGAGATTGTCAATTGTAATATGAACAATTCTTTCCCCCCCCTACTTGTCCTTTTACAATATGAAAATTCTGTAATAGAAAGTAGTTCCTTTAAGGGGAAAAAGATCCCTGGCATCATTTGTGCAATTCATGTCAATCAATAGCCAAATAAATTAACTGACTGGTACGCATACATGGAATAATAATCTAACATATTTTTGCAACCCAAGCCTGCTTCCTTGTATGCATTTTTTCTATGCGGGATCAGGTTGGTTGCCGCTGAAGTTTTGTGGCTGTGAAAATTTATTACCCACAGAGTCAATCTGCATTCTGGCTGCCAAGTCTGAATAAATAGAGTCATTGTGCTTGTCTGGAATATGTAACCAAAGTTCATCCAGTCAGCTTGACTTTCAGATCCCATGGGATTCATAAAAGCCAACACCCTGGTATGTGCTCTTGATTCCTGCCAAAATTTTGTAAAATTGTATAAACAGAAGTTGAAGAAGCAATCAGAACACACTCCCAGGGACATGGCTCCGCACCCCAGCCCCTGCTGTATCTCGAAAGGAAAGACCCAAATTTAGTACTTTTTTTTTAAAGAAAAAAAAATCGTATGAGTATCCCCCTGCAGCAGCAGGTAAATGCGGGTGCTGAAGACACCCTCCGCGCACAGTGCACAGGAAGGCACCGAGCAATGCTCTTGGGTTCATTAATTTTGCTCGTGAGCTCAGAGGGAAGGCAGCGTTTGCCTGCAAGTGGCTGCCCTCCTTAAGAAGGGATGGGGACAGGCTGGCCCTGCAGGGTCTCAGCAGTGTGAGCAAAACTGGCCCCTCCGCAAGCAAGCCAAGGCAAACAGAAAGCCATGTCCCTTCACAGGAGACCTCAGGCGAAGAGCAGCCTTGAGAAAGTTCACCAGGAACAGCTTCAGCACGGTAAAATTAAATTCTCGGCAGTCTGGTCTGGCTTGCCACCCACAGCCCTGCAGGGCAACAGCAGCCCACCCACCCCAGTGCCCTCCCAGGGGTGCCCAGGGCTGTCCTCTGCCCACAGCAGCCTGAGGACAGTCCACCGACTGCTGGCCCTAGGAGACCTGTCCGTGCTCGAATATCACCCTAGCCATGGCTGAGCCAGAAAGCTTGAGGCTAATTAGAGTTGTACCCACAGCTCCAGTGGGGACATATGGCCTATGTTTCCTCATCTTCATGTATGCGTTGAGGGATGCCAGGGCTCAGTGCTGGAAATGCATCTTTCTGGCAGGATTGTCTGTAGCACAGGAGTTTAGGACCAGCCAAATCCATCTTGTCATTGCAACAGGACAAAAGTCTATCTATGAGGCTAATGGCAATTGGTGTGGCCATGTCCCTACATAAACAGCATTAGGAAATTATTTCTTTTTTTAAGTCATAAAATCATGCTTCATTTCTTTAACGGTACGCAGAAACAAGAGAGACAGAATGCATTTAAAGACAATCTTTTTAATAACCTTTCAGGCTTTTGTCTCTTCATGTGGACGGACAATCACCAAAAAGATAAAAACTTTCCTGAAATGAACAGACATGCATACACCTTCTTTCAGAAGGAATAATTTTTAGTAGAGTCTGTATAAGCACTGCTTCTGCATATGAAACATAATATTCCAGCTAATTTGAAAAATTTTGTAATTAATTTTGAAACAAATTGAAAATGGGGCAAAGTGACTACAAGCTTTCTTTCCATAAGACCTGCTCTGTTAGGATGGCGCTTTCTGAAGTCGAAGATCAGCCAAGCAGAGCACAGTCAGGTACATCTAGAGAGAAGAGTTAAATTGGGCAAATTATAACATGCCACTGCATAGCCCTGTTCATCATTAGAACTATTTTTAGGCAGCGCTAATTGTGTTCACATATGCCAAGTCTGAATATTTTAACCACATTAAGTCATTTTAGTGTTGTGCTCCCTTTCATTCACCTCTTCATCATCGCAATACTTGATGTTTGATCAGAAGGGAAAATTAGTGGAAAAGGAGATGAGACCTCTCAGCCCTGGGAAAAGAACCAGAGAGCCTGCATCACTGCTGCAAATGAATTTCTCTCTCAAAAAGTGTCCTGATAAACTTGGGTAAAAAAAAAATAATCTTTCTGATAAGAAGTTTCTCGCTCCACTGGGCACAGGAAACTTATTTCGTGAAGTCTGGCCTCATGTAAGTCTGCAACCAAAACTGCACAGAGATAAGCAAAAGTGGAAACTTTTGGGTTAAGGAATAGCTGTAACCTTAGGTGGTTTTGTACTTAATCCAAATGCTCTGCTCAGCCCTCTGTCACTACAACATGAGTGCGTTTTTAGGCTGGAGGAATAGCCACTGTAACAGCCTTGCTGAGCTCGGGTAAGTCCATTATTTGCTGTGTATTAGAGAAGCAATCCTTTTGGTATCCAACTTAACAAAAATCAAGAGTAATGTAACCAGCTGAGCCAAGCTTTTTTTTTTTTTTTTGTGGTTTGCCAGCTCTGATTTTAAAATCCCTGTGACATCTAAATTTGCACTTTCACAAGGCATGACAAGAAGACCAAGATTGCCTCACTGAAGCTGTCAGATGAAACAAAATAAGAGCTCAGTCTTGTCCTGCCAAACTTGGCTCACATCACTGCCTATCTTACAAAATCAGATTCAATGTCTGTCATGCACTGGCAGGCAGGATCAAGCTCTAAATTTGAATGCCACCACCATGAATGACAGTGAAAAAGGTTAGAGATCGGCTTGGCTCTTGGACGTGTACAAGATTTGGGGACATTCAAACACGACACTCTGATCTCCGTGCTCCTCAGTAGCAAACCTCTAAAAATAAACTGGAAAATAAACTTCAAATACAAGGGCATCTTCCTTGTCTCTTCACGTGGATGCTGTGACTAAGCTAAGTTTTAGCTCTAGCAAATCTCCAAAGCCTGCCCTTTTCCACTGGTATCACCTTTTCTCAAGTTTAACAATTTCTCTCTGTATCTACTGTAACTTCTTTAATCCCGTCTTCTTGAAATCTTTGGTTAGTTATTTTTCCCCCTGTGAACTGGAATTACTATATGAACATCTGTTTTGACTGGTGTGGGAACATATCCCGGTGCAAGCAATTCAGCAGTGCCAGCTGATTTGGGGCGTAAAGATGGATTAGGTCCCACATCTCCAGCCTGGCTTTCCCTTCTCCCTGTCTCTCCTGAGCCCATCAGCCCAGGCGTCGCTCCTGCTGCTGCAGAGAGCCCTTGCTGAAGCCAGCCACCGTGCCCGAGCCTTTGCCCCGCTCAAGCGTGGCCGCAAAGCGTCTGTTTGCCTTCAGGCAAATTCATTCCAGCGTGCCCGTAAGAGAACGGTTAAATAATCAGCAGTCAGAAATCATTTAGAGCGCAAATTAGTGTCGTTTGTAATATTGCAGCTATTAAAAGCTGTAAGAGGCAAAGATACCCCTCTTGTATCTCTCTCACACACGCGTGCACACACACAGAGACACAGACTCCCAGCCTCTCCAGGAGCTGCCTGTTGCTCTCTGCAAGGCAGAAGGTCAAGCTCACTTTGCTCCCCTTGGCCATTCAGCTCGGGCTGGGGTGGTGTCAGCATCAGGAGCTGTTTGGAGGAGATGTGGCGCACAGAGATGGGTAACAGCAGAAACAGAGAAAGAGGCAGCTGAGAACATGTCAGAAAACAAAAGGAACATGAAAAGGGAAAGTGATTAAGGGAAAAAAAAAGAAATTGATGAAGAAAAGAAATTAGGGGGAAAAGGACATTGTAAAGGGAGTAGCATCTATATTACAACAGGGTAAGAAATGAGGAAAAAGAGCCAGCAGCCAATCCATCAAAACTAGCAGTTAAGAAAAAGGGACTGGGGAACCATTGCTACAATTTCTCCTGCACCTAGGATGAAATCTCTCTCCTCTGAAGTCAGCGGGTGTCTAGCCACTGATTTCAATCAACCTAGCATGTTATCCCCTGTCTTCTTTTTTATTTCCTAGCACAATCCAAGTAGATACTTGGATAGTAGCAAATGTATCATACTCAATTGACATAGCACCTCCCTGGGCAGAGTTACCACTATTTGGGGAATTTAGGCTTGTATTTCCCCTATTTTCACATATATGGGCTTTTGGAAAAATTCTACTTTAATTTCTGAGCTTTCAGACTTCCCAATAAATCTTGTAAAGCCTGTGGCACAACACTGACAATTTTTGCCTGCAATATCCAAAGTATAAGCAGCACTTCAACCAAATTACCTTTTCCTGGATAGGGAAACTACTTCTGTGGAGAGAGAGGAAGTTTCCCAGGGTGACTGCTGCTTTGCTTGAAATGACCGGGACCTTCCGTCAGTGTCACTGGAAATTAACCATCTTATTAATGTAAAGTATGAAGGACTTGAAGGACTTTCCTTCTGCTCATCTCCACTGGAAGAGATTACGCTCATCTGCATTGAAACCCTGCATGGTGTTGGGGCCAGACTGCAGGAGAAATCTGAACAGATGCAGGACAGAAGACTCAACATTTACAGATATATAAAATTCTCTGTATAGTTAATACCCATGCTGATTATACAGTAATTTGGAGATCCAAATCACTTAACAAGTATTAACTACTTAATACAATGCCCCTGAGAGGTATTTAGGTAGAGCTAAGCAAGAGTTATTATCTCTGTAGAATTGACAGGAAGACTGAGACTGAGATGTGGCTTGTTTGAAGCCACATGGCAAGTCAGCTGCAAAGCCAGGATTAGCGCTTGGGTCTTTCACTCCCAGGTGCCATGTTCAAGTCACTAGACTGTGCTGTCCCTGAAGATTAATAAGGATTAATGGGCAAAGCAGAGGAGAAAGAACAATGTATGCCAGAAATATAATAATAAAACTGAATGAATGCTGAGGTGTTGAAAGGCCTGGAGAAATCATGAAGTCCAGAAAGAGCTTTATAGTTTCTTAAAAGATGTGGCTCTGATGATAACCAACTCCAAGAGGGGAAGGAAGGAGACCCTTTTAAGTCTTACAGCCTGTAAATCTTAAATAAATATCAACCGGACAGTGAAAATCACATTCACACATTTATATTGCAAATTTACAGAGGAACACTCAAGCTGCAGTTTACAAGTGATTTTAAATCCCTCAGAAATCCACACTGGAAAGCAATCCTCAAACAAAGCCCTTAGGAACAGCGAGGAGTACAGAATAATGCAGTGAGAGAAGGCACATTAGGAATCACTTGCGATAAATTGCCTGACCTGAGCTCCTCGGGCAACTTCTTGTTCTCACGGGCATTTAAGCAGGGCGAGCCTGTAGTTGTGAGAAGGTTTCATTACCTCTGTTTTGCGCCCTGATGAGAGCATCATTGCAAGGCTATGCAGCTCTGCACTTTTCAAGAACACTGAAAACTGAAGAGGGTTTCAAGACAAGGGAGAAGGATGCACTGCGCTTGTCTGAAGCAGGGCTGGTGGCTGGCTTCGTCACAGCCTATAAACATCTGCGCAGGGAGCGGAGCTGTGAGGCTGGAAGGCAGCTCCGTCACACAGGCAAAGGTATGACTTCCAGCACAAGAAGGTGCCTACAAACAGAGTTGGGCTAAATTCACAGCTTAACACAGAAGGTGAAAACCCATGCCTGTGGTTGGACTGAGGTGGGCTCACCGTAAAAGGATTATCTAGAAGTTTTGCTCTAGATCCACAGCAGCTCATCTGAAGCAGAAAAAAGCTCTGGAGAGTCCTGTGGGCCAAGTTATGGCACGCAGTCAGGTTGTGCCCTTCACAATATTTTCGTCTTGGCTTCATTAGTCTAGGAATAAAGTACATTTAAGCTAAAACCAAACAAAACCTTAGGAAATTAAAACAGAATCAACATGGAAAGCATATGAAAAGTGAAACGTGAAAGAAAACAGATAGAGAGGTATTTGTTCTGGTCTGGTTCCCAAATGGCAGTATATAGTAATGACATCTTTCCTTAACCCTGGCTTGGAAAAAGTGCATCTAGAGCTCACTAACTGCAGTCCAATACGGGGTGACATCCAGCAGTCTGAGTGGTTGCTAATATGGGAGATGCTCACTTAGAGCGTAAATGGTTCACTGCACGGTGTCAGGGCAACACCTACCACACGAGGAAGACAAACAAGATGCTCTGGAAGCAATGCAATTTAGTCATGCATGGGTAGTACGTATTTTCACACTGTCACCGAGGAAATGGTTCAAATTCTCACCTTGTGTACACCTGCGCCATCTCAGTGAAGTCTCTGGTAAAACTGATGTAACTCCTTATGATTGCTGTATCTGAGCTGTCTCGCGACAACAGCGATTAATCCACAGGACAGGAAAAATGGAAAACAAAATGTCTGAATCTGCCAATGGCCAATTTATTGGCTTTTATTTGCCAAAGTGTGCTGTGGGTGAGGTATAGGAAAATGTATCCACAGTCAGCCTGCAGTGTCTGCCTCCAAGACACTCTTCCAAGCCCAGCAGAACATTCTGCAGTAGTTCTCATTTGCTTCTTATCCAAAAATGCCTGCAATCCCAGCAGTCTATGAACCGATTCTGTTCCAACCAGATTAAGAAAAGAAAAAAAAAGAAAAGAAAAAAAAGAGGGATTTCTGGGGACCACTCTTAAAACTCCTGTATCTCCAGCTCAATAGCTGTATTCAACCCGTTCTGCTCACTGCTCAGTCCCAATTACAATGAACTAGCTCACTGCTCAGTCCCAATTACAATGAATGTACTTAATTTCCTCTTTGATTTCCCTTCAACAACAGATTGCAACTTGTGACACTTCAAGTAATTTTGGTAGCTCATTTAACACACACTGAAACCTGAATATCTGCTGATTATGTTCCCAAGCTCTGGCTCATTGCAATAAAGGATGGAGAAAGGAGATGCAATCTCTGGAGATTGAGAACCTGAACATGATTACTGCTGGCTGCAAACTTGTTTTGTCCCAGTAGTCTTGGGGTACATCTAGAATCTTTCACGAATGATTAATGAACTATAGGCAGATCAATGAAACCCAGCCCTAAATGTATCTGTAACCAACTCAGATGGGGGGGCGAAGAAGTCTAACCAGCCCGTATCCTGTAATTTACAACTCTTGATGTGGTGAAAAGGAGTAATTCATCTCATTTACTGCGGCTGGTCTCTCAAGCCCAAGTACCTGAGTCACCTAAGTGAATTTTTTTCCCTTTCCTGCTTCCTACTTAGCATTAAAGTTATTACGTTATGGATTGGCCTCCAATATCCATGTTCATATAGAGGAGAACTTTCCTCCATCAGTAACCCCACTGATTCCAAGAACTGAAAATTCAGGATTATACTAATTACTGGTGAACACATCGTAGTATAACTCAATCACTTATCAAGAGAATATTAAGCTTCTCATAAAGCACTTTTTAGTGGTAAGTCTTGGAGATCTTTAAAGTCTGTCAGCAACATCAAAACAAAATTATTTCTTATCCATAATTTCTGTAACCAGCATAGTCACTTATTTCCAGGAATAATAAAGACTGTAGAACATATTCTCATCTTTCTTGATGGATGATGAGTTGGCCTTAGTAAAGTTGCTAACGATGTAAAATAAAATGCAAATTAAATAGCACAATCAAAATCAAGCTATTAAAAAAATAGTCATGCAGGCAGTATATGATGCTAACTACCACCCTTTTGCTTACATTGTTACATAGATAATACCAGCATATTAGAAACACAATAAATCAGAAAAAGCTGTTTCTCTAGCCGGGAGTTTCTCAAACTATGGGTCATGACCCTCCATGGGGATTCATGAATGAGTTTGAATGAGGTCACAAAAAAACTGTTAGCAAGAAGCAAGGGCAGATATTTCCCCCTAAGTTGAGCAGCGCAATCCTCTAGCAGGGGAACAAGAGAGCAGACTGTAATTAGTGGCTGCAAGTATTTATACTTGCTAGGGAACTGCTAACTACTTTTAATTACAACAGCTCACTTTCTTCAGGAGAGGGGAGCAATATAGGCTAGAATTAAAAATGCCGGATAGTTGCTAACTGCCTTTCATTGCAGGCAATAGATCTGTTTCTCCAGGGAGGAAGAATAAACTTGCAACTGGATCTTATTCTCCCATCATTTAGAAATGGGGCCATTACCAACTCAGGGGGTCACACAAGTATGCAATCAAATAGGGTTGTATTTTCAAACCATGTAAGAAAGAAATCAATAGTCTCATTTATAGAATATGCAACCACCAATCAAAGACTAAGACTAAGGTGCCTCACGCAATCTGCATTGCATCCTGGTGAAGAAGAATGTGTATTAAAGGACTTAAAATGAGAAACTAATTGAAAAAGTAGAATGATCTCACTGAAAACCACTTGTACATTTCTCTCTGCTGCCCTGCCTTTCATGTGAATCCGCTTTCTTGCCCAGAATGGATCACCTTTTTAAAGCTGTCAACAAATGGATGTACCAAGATGGAAATCGAAGAATGGTGCTTGAGGCTGCAGTCCCACACCTCATGGCCTGGCTTGGTTAGCACTGATGAGAGTCCTCTCCTTTTCCCTCCTGGGGGCAGCTTTCATCAAGACTGCAAGAGAAAGTATCCAGCTTTTCTCCCTCTCTCAAAAGTAGGGATTTTAGGGAAATACAAGAGTGATCTGTGCCCCACTTTTAGTGTCACCAAAGTGTTGTAGGACTTTTAGTGTCACCAAAGTCCACATTTGCTTTCCTGAGCTCTCTGCAAGGTGTATGAGGCCTGTGGCTATAGAACAGCCTGTCTCCTTCGGTGAGCCTCCATGTACCTTGCTCCAGGTATGTGGAGGTACTCCAGCGATGTCAGATGAAAGCAGCCTCACTGGCAGACATGCCTTTATCTCAGCAGCAAGGGTCTCAGCTGCACATTGCCCCAACAGTCCCCATCCCATTCTCACACCGCACCCTGCCATGTGGCACGTTTTGCCCAGGGAAGCAGCTCAGAGAAGAGGTCCTGTTTGCAAATAACCTGGGGGAAAAGAAAATGAAAAGATTGAAAAAGCATTATTTTTCAGCTGGATCAGTTTTCTGACCCGTTGCATTGCACAACCACATGATCACCTGTGGTGGCCTGAGCCAAGAGTGGGGAAACATTAAAAGTGGCTTAAACAGCACTGCCATGTAGTGGCTGCTTGGGAGGGAAAGACTGGCCCTGACTGCTGGTGGGAAAGGAGAAGGAGAAGTGACCTGAATGGTGTCTACATAACTTGGCCATGGAAAAGGACTCTGGTGGTGAGAGGAAGCTCCTGAGTCTTGGAGACAAAGGCATAACACAGCACAGGGGTCATCCTTGAAGCTGGCCAGCTTGAAAGTCAAAATGGACATAGACCTGCTGGTGATGGTGATTAGATGCAGGAGGAGATGAATTTGTGTTGGCCCAGGGCATTAAAGAAGAGATTAAGCCATAAGACCTACATTTTGGGTCTTTCCTGCATTTGTGTACAAGAAGGAGGGTAAAATTGTTGTAACAAGCCCCTTGCAGAGGAAAGAGTAAAAATGGTGCCAGCCCACCGAACTGGAGAGTGGCTGCTCCCATTAAGGCCTGCCCTGTACCCAGTGGCCTGGATGGCATGGACAGGGTTGTATCCAAAGTGCATACAAATGGGATGACCTGCTGGAGACATTGAAAACTGCCAGGCTCCCCATATTGTTTTCTGAGCCCTAAAACCAGCACATTCACGCCGTGGGCACATTCCCACTCCCACTGCAGAGAGTCAATGCTGAGGAAAAACCCGTCCTGCAAGCCATGCCAGCCACAGAGGATGCGACATAGCCCTTGTCTCCTGACAATTTGCTATGTGATGCACAGCAAACTCCTGCCCCAGGGAACCTAGGAGGCCCAAGTTATTCCAGAAAAGTTCCCTGAGCAGAAATTCTGCTTCCAAAATCAAGCAGAAACTCTTCCCAAAGCATTTCTGCACTCCTGTCAGATCTGCAGGGAACCACGCAGGGGATCTTTTCACACCTTTCTGTGAAACGCTTCATAACTGCAACTGCAAGTCAGGTTTTATCAAGTTTTTCTTTGCAGCCTGTCAGCAGCATTTTGACTAGCCAGAAAGGTTACCTCTATGCCCTCCGGTGCCGAGCGGGATGCCTGCAAGCCACATGGCTTGTTCAGGGATAGGGATGCAACCCCCAGCAGCCTGAGAAGCCAGGGAGAATGGTTTCAAAGCGTATTTACTGGTAACTGCAAAGAGAAAATCAGTGTCCAGTTCCCTGCCCCTTGAGTCTCCATACTGCTTAGCTTCGTGTCCCTTCTGTGCCGGGTGAGGCACAGTCTGGACAGGTACAGCCTGGACAGGTACAGCCGGGAAGGGGACTCTTTGGGCAGCTCCAAGTAGAATGGAGGCTTTAGAGTAGATTTTCAAAACATTATGGATTTCATCTTTGCTTAGCAGCTGGTTCCTGTGCCGAAGCCATGAATCACACCACTTGAAGTGATTGAAGGAGGGGAAAGAATAATAATAATAAAGTGGCAAACTAGCTCAGGGATAGGCTTGGGAGTCCTATTAAACTTGAGAGGCTACAATTTCTATTCCCAGAACTGCTGGTTAACACAAGAACAAGCACCATGCTTCCCCACCCCATCCAAAGCGTTGTACTAGGCAAAAACTGAAGAGCAAACCAGCAACAGGTCAATCCTGTACTGTGTAGTCCAAAGCTGCCAGCAGATTAACATGGCAGCGCTCATGAAAAGTCTGCAGCAGCTCTGGCAAGCTTTGCAGAATTTGTAATTATAGCTACGGGCTTCATCGCAAAAGGAACCAAATATGTGATGTTTGTTTCTGTGGAAGAATGGGAGGAGACTAATGGTAAAGGAGAGGGAGTGGGAGTGCGGAAGCGGGGAGAGGGGAAGGCAGAGAACCGAGCCCTGCCGAGTTTTCAGGGACCCGCAGAAAAAATCCTCTAAATAGAGTAGTTCAGACCTCAAATACCGTGCGGTGCTTTGACAATCTTCTGGTTTATGGCATACTTAACAAAGTGTTTGTACATTTACTAGGCTGGAATGTCCATTTGACTATAGACTCTCTGCTACTTTGCTCGTACTTTAACATTTTGGACACGTGACAAAAATGTGTGTAACGCATTTTTTAAAGTGTTGATTGTGCTCGTAATTTTCAAGTCAGAATATAAAATAAACATCTCTGCCCTTTCTTCCAGCAGGCAGCACAGAGATCTGCTCTCCGCGTTCTATCTGACAGGTACATTTTGTCATTTTTATGAACTATAAATTGCTTTATGAAACGTTGAGCCCTATTTATTGTGGCATATAACTCATAATCGGATTTTGTCCCCAAAGTATCTGTGAACTGGGATGTTAAACATTTTGCATGCTTGGATTTGTCATGCATGTGTAGAGTTTATTACTGCAAAAATCACAGTCTTGTTGTATTTCATACAGAGTATGCAGAATCCCTTGTTGTGATACCAAACGAGAGATAAGAAACTTACTGGAGAAGGCATGAATGATGCAGTAAATTCTGAGCTTTAGAGTTTGCTGAGATATATCTGAGCTCATTTTTCAGCAATAAGTACTTCATTTATTCCGAGATGTTCTCTTTTGACTTTTTCCAAATCCTTTCCCTGGGAATTACTCTTCTTTTGATGAGATTCTCTGTACGTTTTATGCACAAAAACAATGCCCTTTTTTACCCCTTTAAGTTTTGAGGGATTGGTATTTTGGTTGAATTTAATTCATTTTTTCACTTCTTCTGGAACTGCGGCAGTGCTCCAGGCAGATAAGCAGGGGACCAAATCCTTAGACAGCGTTCAGGTTTTACTCAGCTCTTTTTCAAGCAAAACTCCATTAACTTCGATGGGAAACTTGCCCGAGTGAGGAATTCAGGATTTGGGCCATAGTAAATGTTATAGTTGGGCCGTAGGTCTGCACAGGTATTTACCTTAAATGACTTTTATGAAAGAGGATTGATTGAAATATAAGGTAGCTTTCTAAGACGGTCCTGATTTCTTTTCCAGTTTTGGGAACGGGGGGAGGGAAGGGGAGGGAGAGACTGTACATTTTAGTGCCTGTGAAAAAGAACTAGCAGATTTACATTTATCCACAAATGAGGTACTGTGTCATGCAGGCTGACACAGAGTAAATTTCCCCATGCCTTGTTGGCAGCCCCCTCTGCTCCGTCTGGCCCCCCGCCCCCCGCCTCCCTGGGAATAAGCGGTAATTGACTCTGGAAGCCAACTCAGGCCAGGATTTCTCCAGAGCAGAGCCTGTCACTTAGGCTGAATTATATGTTGTGCATGGATGAATAACATTTCTCTCTGCTCGGAGGCTAAGACCGCCAAAATTACCAACCTTCCCCCTCCCCCTCCAAGTTTACAAACACCGTTTTTGTTTAGAATTTTTTCCCCCCACCCTTAAGGAAAAAAATTCCCCAGTGAAATGTATGGGATGCGGGTGAAATCGCTGGCGCGGTTGGAGGGCACACAAGTATTTGCTGTAACTGGGATGAATGCAAAAAGAAAGAGGATTCAGAGTCAGCGTTATGCCCCTCTCCCTGGAGGTGTGCAGGCTCGCCCCTCGGGCAAAGCAGCTTTTGCATTTGGTGGGGACAATAGCGTGACCAAAGAAAATGTGGTGTGTTTTTTTCTCAGCATCCTTCCCCTGGACTAAATGAGGAGCGTTCCTGCAGGACTGCCCCTGGAGGTAGTTAACAAGCCCCAAACCCCACAGTGCGCTTTCTGGCTCCCCCAGAAAGAAAAGTGGTGGTGATGGATAGATGGTCCCTACCTCATCAGGGGTGGTGAGGGAGCTGGGTGCAGGCTGCCCTCGTCCTCCAGGCAAAAGGGCTGAAATGTTGCCCGTCACACCTCAGATTTAGTAGTTATGACCAGATATTCCCCTTTCTGCCCCT
>KZ506024.1:287996-308391 GCA_002844005.1 Limosa lapponica baueri
TCTGTGCTGTAGTGTAGGCCAAGTGGGTCTGCTGAGGGAGACCGCACAGTACTTAATCCACACATTAAATTTACTCACAGCTCATATTCATGTGCAAGATAAGATTTTCCATGAAGTAAAGATTTACAGTGGTCCTAGGGCACTTTTATTCCCTTAGCTGCTTTTATTTCTCTGTGCTGTAGTGTAGGCCAAGTGGGTCTGCTGAGGACTTTTGAGCACTTAGAGGAAAGCGTTGTACCACTGCTGAATTTCCTCTCTCGTTGTAATCTGGAAAAGATAGCTCATTCACTGCAGTGCTTGGGTGGCACTTAGGAGGCGTGCTTAATTCACAATTGCGGTCTGTTCTCCTTTCGGTGTACTTGCGCTGGAGGACGCAGGCAGACCCCGATGGCTCTGCCCGTAGGAAGCTGGGCGCAGGCGTGCAGGGCAGAGGGAGAGCTGAACCCGCTCAGCCCAGCAGCCATATGGCCGTCCTGGCAAGCCTGCCCACCCCAGCTGATAAGTCCTGTAAAGGCTCCAGCTCACTAGCTCACACTCAGCACCTGGTTAATATATAGATGTCATCCAGACCTGAACCATTACATACAGGCTATGATAACCCCTTTTGATTTACCACCTTAGGCTGTGGATAGACAAGGCGTCTCCATACTAACATCCATTTGGCAGTGTAGACAAGCCCTGTTCATGATGTTCGGTGAGTTACACAGCCTGTCTGAGCTTCAGTCTACCTTCCCGTTGGGCAGAAGGGACAGTACTTTGCATTTCCACATAACCATGCCTCGTCTGTCCATGTTTGATCACAGTTAGGACATTGAAATGCAGGCTGTGCCAGGCATGAGCTGGTTTACCCTAATGGGTCTGGCCACTTGCACTTAAGATCCTGAAAAGCAAATAAATATTCCCTGTTGTCCTCTGGAGGGTTGGGGGAGCTGAGCAGAAGGTCATGCGAAGGAGCAGAGCCCCACATCTGCAGGGAGAGAGACGTTTGCAAGCAGAAGTGCTGCTGCACCACCTCTCATGGTGCATGCACACATTTAGCACTCAGCTGCAAGGGAAATCAAACAGAAAAGGTTGACCTGTGACAATCCAGTCCATTCCCCTGATACCGTAAGGATTAGTCCAGTGGGATCTGCAGCATGGCTCTTCTCCTTCAAAGCCACGTTTGGGTTAGGAGTCCTGGGGAAGGACTGTTTGTAAAGTATTAAGGCAACAATAAGAGGCAATTTAGACTTTTAATAGATCACTTAAAGCAGGGAAGGCAGCTGTCCAAGCAGCCTTAAACTTTTCAGTGGACAGAGCCAAAGATTTCTTGTTCTCAAGTGTCTGCTTGAGCTGTGATTAAGCAAAGCAGTTAAACTTGTGATACCCTGAAGTAAATAATCCAGTGGCAGCTAGCAAAAATACTCATGTGCTTCATGTCACTCACATACTTATGTTTGTGTTGGACTGAGCTTTTCGATAACATCGCCTTTCACACCGTGAGACCTCCTCCACATGAGAAGCTACGTGGTCGGCTTATCAGCGGAGCGACTGAGCTTGCTGGCTGGCCAGAAGGGCTTCATGTGACAGGTCTGGGTAATCAGCGACAGCCGAGGGGAAGCCTTGGCTCAGGACAGCTGATCTGGGTCCCAGCAGAGAATGACGGAACTGAGATCATGGGCTCCGCAGGAGGCGAAGGTTGGCCAGAGAAGAGTGTGCACACATGGTGTTCGCTGCCACAGAAACAAACACACAGCTCTCACAGTGTTAGCACATTGCTTAAACTTTCTGGATTATCTTTGCGAGGAAAAAGAGAATACTTCCGACAGGGGATACGGATTTATCTTTTATGCCTTACACGAAAGCTTGGCTGTTTGGAAACGCCGGTGTACCACAGTTGCAGCCCTCCCACAGGTAGCAAAGGGT
This sequence comes from Limosa lapponica baueri, assembly GCA_002844005.1. NCBI lineage: Eukaryota > Metazoa > Chordata > Aves > Charadriiformes > Scolopacidae > Limosa > Limosa lapponica. Next base: position 289,902 of record KZ506024.1, read on the forward strand.
AGCAAAGGGCAACTGCTGCTATGTTTTGTGGCAGGAATAGTCTAAAGTGTCTCAGCCCTCATAGTTTGAAAACTTGAAGGAGGAAAAGTAATAACACGTATTGTATATAGGACACTATTTACAGTATTGGAGACTGTTGTGAATTAGTGAAAAGGGGCTTTAAAAGGAGAGCCTGTATGGCAGGCTTGGAGTAAAAAGGAATAGATATCTCTGTAAAACTGGGACTCCATTTTCCTTTAACTTGTGAGCAAGATCTCTAGCACTCATCTGTTTGCTATTGGATGTTTTCCATACCTTGACTGTTGCTGGTATTTGTTTGGAGTTGTTCTACCACAGCACCAGCGACGTGATTTGGATGTATTGCAACACTGCATGAGAAGGTGGAGCAGAGCTGTCCCAGGGAATTTTAGCAATTTTGAGCCCAGCTAAGTATACTAAATACTGAAATTCCTTTGGTGTTTAGAGAAAGAAAAAGAAAAGATGTGTTTTTTCTTCAAGGAAGTGATAGCATTTTGCTATCATGACAGCCAAACATTTCCCACCTCCCTATGGGCAACCCCATGCATTCTCAATAGCTCCCTAAAGATACCTGAGGGGACACCATTCGTTCTAGGTCTGACTAGTAATTTTTCATGTCTTTCCTTTGGCTTGCTAGGTTTTTTAAGAATCAGTGTGTGGATAATTACAGAATTAACATGGGGGGAAAAAGAGACAAGGTGTAAGTCTGTGGGTTTTTCACATGTTAGTAAGGAGAAAGCAGGTCCCATTGCTGGCTGGCAGCATGAAGAATATGCAAAGTGCTATTGGGAAGAAGAGTGTATATGTGTGCAGCATATGAAGTGCCTCAGCATATGATTAACCTCACTGGGTATGTAGTAAATAGTAGATAACTGTGATCAAAAAAGTATTCATGTGATTTATCAAACTGAGCAACTGTGCATTTTGCAGTGAAGCAGGAGGTCAATCCTGAAATCTAGGGCAAGTATAGCAATAGGAAATTGCAGGGACTAAGAAGTTAATCATACCGTTGGACTGCTTCCATCTGGTTTTGAAAGACAGAGTCAGTATACTGCTAGCGAGGACGCTTCACGGCAACAGATCAGGAATTAATTTTTTCAGCAAATCTTCAGCTATCATTTGCGGTAACACAGGCTTATAAAAATGTAATTTAATTTCTTGGGAATAAATCACATAGGACAAGAAGTGTGAGAGGTTTTTTTTAATGTGTGTATCTGAGGCAAAAAAAGAAAAAAAGAATGAGAGTAGGAGAAACAGCAAAAATCCAAGAGGAAACAAACATTAATGATATGAAACCTAGAAGGCCTAAATGGCTTTCCAGTTAAATTATGCAGGGTAATTGTCTTTGAAAAATCAGTTTGCAGTTGGGAAACTTCTACATTTTTATGACCCTTGGAGGCATAATCTTGTCTAACCTCTTTGTCCATCTTCATCAGCGTAGGTCAAAGGAGCACTGACTTAAAGTATTGTTGAATTGATGCTCTGAACACCACTCCCATTTGTCATGAGAACATAGCTATGGGCAGTGAATTTGTTAATGAATTCTGTTTTCCTTGTTATTGATATTACTTACGATATTTCAATGAGACTTGAACATTATGCTCCCTTTGGGCAATGACAATCCCCCTAGGCGATGAACATGTTGTAAAACAAAGGGGATTTTAACCTTGATAGTAACTCCAGTAGCTGAAACTAGCTTTATTGGAAGAGGTAGGAGGACAGTTAGTTGATAACATTGTGCCTTTCTCTCTTCAGCAGTGGGATAAGAGAATAGAGAGACCTGTACTATGAATGATGTATTGTGCTATTTTTAGTGCTGTGCAGCAAAAGTGAAATCTTATAAATACATTTGTATCTATTTCCTGGCAGTTTGAAGAAAGAGAGCTCAGGTTTAAGGTTTACACAGCACCAATAGCAGGAAACGCTGTTCCCACAAATCACCACACTTTCATTGCCACTTTATTTTAAGAAAAGCTGAAAATTTGTAGCAAGCAACGGCACCTCAGCCTGGTCCAGTTACAAGACATTAGCTTGAGACTTTTGACCCCTTGTATGTTTGTGAATCGTGTCCTAGCTGTAGCTCAGGGAGTCTCCAGAGCGGGTGGAGCAACGCAAAGGAGAAATTTCAGTTCCCTTTCAGTGAGGTAGCAGATGGAAGGAGATTCCCCCCTTCAAGCTTTAATCGCTCAGTAATCAGACAGGCACAATGGGGTATTCTGGCATCAGCTCCGTGGATGACGTGCTTGCTCCAGTCGGTTTTTCTTGCCTCTTGCAAAGGTGGTTTAGAAATCCCAGCTGAACTTCTGGGTTTGCCTTTGTCACTGGTAAGCCTATCTGTCTACTGCCCTCTGTGGTTTTTAATTTTCATTTCAAGAGCATTTTCTCCTTGCTCTTGGTTTTGTTCTGACTCTGGCAACAACAGAGGCGAAAAGGGAAGGGGAGCCCCGGTTTGCCTGAGGGAAAGCTGGCATGTTCCGCAGGAGGCCGGTCCCACGAAAGAGTTGTGCTTCTGCCCAGAGTGGGCAAGGGACTCCTCAGTACAGTGTCTTCATGTGGCCTCAGTGGGGACAACACATGGTCTGTACCTTGGCTGGCCCTTTGCTCTTTGAGGGGTGAGTAGAACACTACACAGAAGGAGATTGAAAAAAAAAAAAAAGTTGAATATGTACAAAGAAAGAGGTGCTGTGGGATTTCCCTACGGGAAATCTGTGGCTGAATCAGGCATGAGATGCTCCTGCAAGGAGATCACATTGTCATGGGCTAAGATACTTTGCTCCCTCGTGCAGTCCCATCCAGGTGTCTCCTCCTTTTTTTTCATAATGGCCTCAATTTTGATAAAAGTTTCAGGAAAACTTTTATCCTTTTCTCTTCTCTTGGAGAAAAGTTGGATTTATTCTGCCATTGAGGAAGGGTTCACACTGTTCTAGGTTTCTTGCATTTCAGTGAAAGAAAATGTAAGTGTGATCTTTGAACAGCCTGGGTTTTCCTCCCAGAAAAAAACAGGAACGTTTGTGAAATCTGACAGAGCACTTAGGATGGAAGAGCAGTTTCCCACTTAGCTATTTCACATGTGCTGGTGTGAAGGTACAGCAGCAGTCCAGTAGAGTCCTATAGCTCAGTGTGATCCACCAAATCTCATGCAAGTTCTTTATCTTGAAAAATATCACAGCTGAAAGGTTTCAGGCATGTTTGGTACTACCTCTAGAGAAGTTCTTGGCTAAGGAAGCCTTGGGAAAGATTCATATCCAGAACTTTCTGAGCAAAGGATCAGGTTCACAAAACTATTTTTGTCTTCTCCCAGACTCTTATTCCTTTGGCAATGCTTTCATCTTCGTCCCTTATCAGAAAGAATCAGTGCGTGCTGGGTGATATATGCAGGCCATCTCATAGCTCTCCATGATGGTACACCAAAAAAATACCATCTAAGGCTCCTGAGGGCCACCATCTGTACTTGTAACCAAATTCCTACTGAAAAGTCTATGAAGGGGATACTCTTCCACAGCCCTGTTACAGACCCCCATCAGTCTTACTCCCAGAATCCTAGAGATCCTAGTGGCTGTAATGATCTATTCTTATCCAAGGTATTGCTTCTTTTTTTCCTCCTTAAGAAACAAAACACAACAAAAAAGCAAAACAAACAAGAAAAAAACCCCAAGACTCTTTTCTTTCTGTGCAGTGCATTGAGATCTAGACACTGAAGCAAGGCCACATTCACAGAACTTCTATGCCCTGCAGAGCTTCCAAAGTAGGGACTTGACTCCACATTCCTAATATACCCAGAAGTCAAATTAAAATTCTTGGGAGCCTTTGGCAAGCAAGGAAAATTATACCTAGGTGTAGAGCTTGAGCTGGTTAAAAAGGAATATTTTTTCCATGCATGTGAAAACTCTTTCATGCAGACATCAGGAGAAGGAGGTATGTTTATACACTTTTCAGCCAATGCTGACAAATTGGCTTTGCATGCAAACCTTTTGGTTTACTCAAGTAGTTTGTGGCAGCAGGGAGCATTTTTTCATGGTAAATGTGAAAAGTAAATAGAGAAATGACAAGTTTCTGGTTTAGTTTGATTTGAGAGATTTTTTTTCTGCCTGAAATGAAAGCTTAAATCATATAATTGTTTTTAAACTTTTGAGTCCCACAGTAATTCTCTTTGTGGTTCATTGATGGCGCTGATCGGTGCACACTAGCAATGATTCTTACTTTACACTGACTGCAGACTTTGAACTCTGTTTTAAACTTCAGTGACCAGATTTTCACTGGTACAAAATGAAATAGCTTCACTGATTTCACTAGCGTTATCCCAGTTTTCACCCGCTGAGGATTTGACCTCGGCACTTTGGAAATATTTCCAGCTTTTAAAAAATCACATCACTACCTATTTGCTCTTCCAAAGGTTGCACTAGTGAATTATTTTAGGGGATCATACTCGGCATGCCGGTCAGATATCAGGATCCAGTTACGGTTTCATTTCAACTCAGCCTGACTATCTACCAGCTTCCCCGACACCCTTGCTGGCAAGCTGATGAGTAGGGCTGCAGGGAAGGCATTCGGGCTCCTGAACCACTGGAGCTTTTTTGATGCAAACCAAGACCCCAACATCTCAAACAGCTCATTTTCCAAAGTTGCGAAGTTTTTTGCTCAGTCAGCATTTCCAGGAGATCTGTCTGGTAACATTTTCTTTACAAAGGATCAGAACAAACACTTTCTGCTTTATTTTTCCTTATTACTGCTTTTTTTTTGTAGTTCTGTTTCATGGGAAAATTCAGAATTGGAGAGCTTTGTTCCAAACTGGAATGGCATGAAATTTCAAAATCCTCCTCAAAATGGAAGACTTTCCCTCTCTCAAGGACTCTATTTATAGTAGGCTGCCCTTTTTGCAGTCAGAGAGGGGCCAGATTATACTATGACTGTGTGCTCTCATGTGTTCTTAACTTAGATGTAAAATTAGGTCTTGCTTGAAACTAGGTGTAAAGAGTCTAAGTTCAGACATTACATTTTTATAACCTGAAAATGATATCATTTTGAAAGGCAGAAATAAATAGAAATTACTTAAATTAAATTAGGTATTTTTCCATGGGATGTGATTTAAACGAGACACATGCTATCTTTAATATAGTCTGCAATCTTCTGGCATTTTAGCAAAAAAGAAAATTATTTATTTTAAAGGGAGGTATTTTATACCTAATGAAATTTATTTTGCATACCAATGTATCCTCTATATTAGATTGCTATAAAGATTTCAAGGGCCTTTTTCATTCTTGACTCAGGCGCATAACTTTTCTTCATGCTGAGGGACTGCCTTTCACACAGACATTCACACAGAAGAGAATAGGCCCTTCTCTGTGGAAATCTAGCAGCCAAATAATTCACAAATAGCTCTCACTTATTATTTACTGGCACAATCAAGCATAACTGCTCTAAATGAACAAACAGTTTGTCAAATAAAAAAACAGGGGAGCAGGGTTAAAGAATCCCATGATTCTGATTTACACAACAGATAAAAATCACCCCAGAAAAGTCATAGAGACCTGCCAAGTAAATCTCTTGCTTTTCAATGATCCTTTAAGACACTTTAATATGCTTTTGCGAGGCTCTGCACTGGCCCTGGCATCGCGTGTACCCAGGGAGGTCTGTGTTGTTTCATACCCAGGCAGGTGATAGCTGCTGGCTGTGCAGGCGCTGGCGAGGGGGCAGCTAGTGCCTGGCTCCTAGCAGCCCTGTGGGACTTCACTTGCCATTCGCATCTGCCTTTTCTTCCTTCACACAGCCCCCTTAGAGAGAAAAGAGGAAAATCGGACACAGAGCCTCTGTCACAGGCATCTTCCCCCACTTGGCCCCAGATATCCGCTATTTTGGCTCTCCTTGTTTCTCAGGGGGACCTTGTCCCAGAGCTTCTGTTGCCACTTGCCGTCTTGCTTGCCCAATCTGCCCTTTCTCTCTTCTTCAAAACCATCCTGACCCCACTGGGGTGCCTGGAGCCCTCCCTGGGACTCCCATCTCCCACCAGTCTCCTCCAGCTGCTCCCAGTCCCAGGGCCACATGGCGGGAGACAAGTCCCACTGGTGTGCAGCATCGTGCATGAAGCCTGGCAGAGGCTACCCAAGCACCACGCTCTGCCGAAAGGTTGAAGTGGCCCCCATCATTGGAGGGAAACGACATCTCTTCCTGCTGCACAGGAGAAACAGCCGTGGTGGGGGACCAGCCCTTTGTCTTGTTTTGCAGCCCCCCGGACACCAGCATATGCCTTTTGCCGACACATGGTGGGATCTAGCCCAACTGGGCAGCAGTGGGGGCCCGGCGCTGCCAAAAACCCAGCCAGGGCTGCCCCTTGGCCACCAGCCCAGCAGTGGAGCAGCCACGCCATCAGCCGGACGTGGGGGATCTCTGTCTGCACCTTGAGTCTTCTCCATTCAGTTCCCTGCAATAACCATCACTCTTCCCTGCTAATAATGCCCTCAAATACTGATTTCCTGAAGCCACTTCTTTTAAGGTCATGATGTCCCTTTTTCTAAAACTTAATAAGCTTGATACTGACCATGTGGACTTAGAGTGGGTTTGTAAATATTTGTATCTTCAGTATTATTCCTTTGATAGCAGACACCATGACAATATTTCCCACATTAAAAGGGCTCTTGGGGAGGGTTTAGGAACTCTGGCCAGGCAAAAATAGTTGCCTGAAGGAAGAGGAAAAACCTTGGAGAATTACCAGACTCTTTTTTTAAATTTTGAGACAAATGGACTTTTCAAACTTTGCCCTGAAAAGAGATCTGGTCGTGACCTACTATAAATCTCATACGGCCATTTAAAACCTCACAGTGCTCTGGTTAAACAGCATTGCACCAGACAAAACCTCCAGGGCATGGGGACATTGCTGCGGTTTTTCCCTTTCAAGCTTGTATATTGTCCCCATAACATATTGCCAATGTTCACAGGACCAAATGAGACTGTGGCTTTTCTTTAATGTACTCAGAGCTCTTGTGTCGAGAGCCTGTGAGGTCAACAGGAAAACATGGAATGAAATCTCAGCTGAGCATCGGTCTTTCCCAGGCTTCCTGGCAATTTCCAACTTCTCACTCTATTGTTTTCACTTAATAAGATAGAGCTTGTCCTCTGCTCAATAAATAATAAAAAAAAAAAGCTAAAAGAGCTAAGACTCAGAAAATGAGCAGTTTTGTAAAAGCCTGGCAGATTCCCAGTCTGCTGAACCTGATAATAAGCACACTAATTTTTCCAGTTTGAAACTTTTTGGTGCAAACTTCCTTCATGCAAACACCTCCCAAGACTTGCAGGAAGAGGTACAGTGTACAGAAAAGAGTGCTGGGCTTGCAACATGAATCCAGTATCCTACGCTTTTGAAATAGGGATGCTGAAAGGTGGAGCTCTCAGAAGAACTTAATTTGGGGGTCCCCCAGCTGTCGGATCACCCTCAGCTTTCCTCCTCCTACTGAGGGGTTTCACAGCACAGCACCTCTCTCTGTCAAAGCTGAGGAGGAAAGCAACAACTGCAAAGTCAGTTGTGCAAACCCAGAGAACAGTTTGAGAAGACAGCAAAGCCTAAACACTCCTCTGAGATTATCACTAATTGATACGGAGATGTACTGTGACCTCTGGTTCAACTTCTCTTTTTATATCATTTTCTATATTAGCATGTTATCTGCTTGTCCGCGGCCACCAAATTTTAACCTCAGGCCGCTGATATTTTCTGAGTATTGTGTAAAAATGTATTTTCCTAAATAATTATAAACGATTTAATGCTTATGGAAAAGGCCAGGTTGACACCTGATTATCCAGGAATTTCTCCCTTGTGTTGCAAGGATATCTGCCCCCCTTCTGGAGCCTTGCATTATCCCCATGCATATTCTTTATGTGTGCAGCCAAAGGATGCTGTTAAAGCAGACGAGTGCCTTAGCATTTGATGTAGTTAACTAATTTGAGCCAACATCACATTATTTTCTAATAAATGTATTTTATTCCTTTCTTCCATTTGGTCAAAATGTAGTGTTACCCATTTATTAGTATTGCAAGAGCCATGACAAATTTCTGTCATTGGCCACTGTACATTGCTGTCCTCTTCTGCCCGTGTAACTTCTCTGAGGCTGGTTAGAGTTGCCCTACCCATATTATTAGTGTTGTTTTTATGGCCAAAAGCCTGGTATTACCCTGGAGCAGCAGTAAATTGGGGATCTGGTTTGAATTGTTCATATGTCAGTAATTTACCACATCAGCAAACTCTATGAATACCTCCTCTGGTTAAATGAGGAAACGTAGGGCAAATGGATTCTCACTGCCCCACGTGGAGAAGACATAGTACAGTGTCACAAGGTACTCCTTGGCTGCTTTGGAGTTGAGCACCTCATGGATATCATGCCCCAGTGTTCAGGTGCTGAACTGGGAGGTTAGCTTGACAGGACCAGTAGCTGCGAACTCCCCAATTGCATGGACCCACCAGTCACTTCTCCAGCTAATCCAAGAGTTGCAAGGATGAAGAAGTGGTGAAACATGGCCGGTCTGGCCAGTGTAAAAAGGGCCATTGTGGAGGGAAGGTAAAATCTGGAAGGAGACAAGATGAGCCTCTGTTAAGTTAAGAAATGCTGCGCTACTTTTCATTAAGGCCATACCATGCCTGAAAGAATAGATTTTATGATACTGTTTTCAGGCTGTGATGGGCTGCAGTTTGACTGAGTCAAAGCTTAGCTTGTGTGAATGTTTAGGGTGCTCAAATGCACTTTTCTGCACCTGTGCTGAAAAAATAATTACCCCCAAAAGTCACACTTTTCTTTTTTTTTTTAGACATGACACACAACTCACATGGCAACTGCAAGTCTAAAATTAACAACATATGTTTCCAAAGCTGAGATGTAAACAGGGTTTGCTTAGTTAGGAAGCGATTGCCTTAGGTTTGTCTTGCACCTGGTAAAGAGCTTGTTAAAGGTAGTATTGCAAGCCTGAGGGGATTTTATTTTAATTGCTAAAACAGCATTTTAGTAGCTTTGTTTTAATCTTGATACCATCTTGTGAGGGGCAGAGTTATTTATTTGGTTGCAGGGCCACATGGCTGGGAAGTATCTTATTTAAGTTACATACATCTTCAGTTGACATGACTCATGTTACAATTAGACAGAATAAGCCAGCCCTCTATACTAAAAATAAGCAAACAAATGTAAAATGCATCACCATATTAGCAGAACCACAACAAGCTAATTAACAGCGGACAACACAGTCATCAAATCAAAGTCAGAATCAAGACCTGAACCAATGAATCAGAGCTTCGAGTTATCAAACAAACACATTCAATGCAGAAGGTAATCAGCTTTAAATTATAAGCTTGACATGAGATGGAACTGCATCCAGTTAGTTTTGCATCAGGAAAAACTGAAAAGAAGACAGCTCAAGTTTCGACCAAGCTCCTCACAAACATTCAAGTCAATGCAAGGCATTGAATAAGGCAATCAAAGACTATATTCTTCAGTCTTTGCCAGGGGTGCATGGAGGACTGGTGCTGTTATGGTTCGGCCCAGGGAAGTACACTCATCAGAGCAAACTCATTAGCGATGCACAGTTTAGCATTTCCTTCTCGTGTCATGTGATTATAATGTATAATTAAGTCCTTTGCTCTTATCCTCTCTTGGTCATCAAACTCAAATTGGAGGTCACTGAAAATCATATGCCATTGCAGCTTTTAAATTATTGATGCAACATTTATGAAAATACTTTTTAAAGAATTACTAGGTAAGAACTAGGAATAACTTCTGGAGTAATTCACCATCAGTAAATGACAGATTTAAGAATCTGGCATTTGATGCTAGACTTGGAAACAATTAATATAGACCATTTTCCCTTTTTCTTTTTTTTGGCCAAACACCTATGCATTCATGCACATGTGAAATAAAGAGGGATCCTTTGGTTAAAGGAAAATAAAACATTCACACTTTTGCTTTCTTCCTAAGGATCTTTATTTTGCATGGTTGCCTGCTGCCATCACAACACAGCAGAAGCTTAGGTCCGCATAATGACAGAGCTTAAAACAGGCATCTCCTGCTTGGTTGCACACTGTAAGCATTTGACTTCATTGGATAGTGTCCCTCTGCGGTCAGCCTTCTCCCCAGGGACCTGGGGTTCTTTGATCAGGTTCTCCACAGCCTTTATTGTGACCCAGAGACATGGCAGTGCTTCTCTGCAGTGTGATCCAGAGGGGTGGTGATGCTTCTCAGAGCCCTATCCTTTTTCCTGCTTACTTCACTGCATAGGTGGAGCCTGATTTCCTGGATGCAGTCAATACAGCCTGGTATCTAGTTTTTAGATCGCTGCTGAATATACCCATGGCCTTGCAGGCAGGAACTGCAGGTTGAGGTGTGACACACCAGTCCCCTGCACGGTGCATGTCCCAGCAACTAATGACAACCTTCCCCTGCAGGGAAAGCACTTAAAACCCACACTCAGCAGGAGCCACCTCCTCGGGACTAGCTAATAACCTTGTCAGCTCATAGCCTCGCTACGCCTTTTCTAATAATAGTCACTTCTTTACCCTAAAGTTAGGAGGCTAATATGAAGCCATTCACAGCTTGCCATGATGACTTCTAATCTAAGACCACAGCTGCCCTTTGTGCTTCTTATCAAATGAATTCCAATAATCGTTAAACAAAGTTTTCTCAGGTCTACTTCAAATCTGGGCCAGCGTATCTCACAGCCCTTATTCTTGTGCCACGCTGGCCATGCTGTTTCATCCTGTAAAATAAGTGATGGCCACATGAATAATTAGTTGCTGTATTTGTAGAGCATCAGACCTATTTCCAGTTGGCTATGCCGCTTTTCTTTGTATCTAAACTCATGTTGTCTAACCCTGGAGAGCACAAACCAAGCCTGAAAAGTTTTAGTCCATGAGATCATCCCCATAATTTGTTACTGCAGGCGCTGTCTGTCTAACTTTATTTCCCAATGTTAAATAATTGTGATATTGTTTCTTTAAAACCCTTGACAACAAAAATCGAAACAACCGTAAATAATCCACAGACATATGGAATTGTTTTGAGAAAGAAAGTAAATTGCTGAGACTCCTTAAAAATGGAAATCTACCAAGGAAACCCCAGCAGTCTCCTTGACAGTCTGCTCTAAAACTTTTCTCTTGCTTTGATGTTGTTTGTAATTTATGCTCCTCAGAGGCTCTTAGATGAAGGAAATCATCTATTTTAATAATGTGAAACCTTCTTCTGGCCACCCGAGATGGGAATTCCTGCTCTGTTTCCTGTGCCTCTCTGGCAGGGCCAAAGTGGGAGGGAGGGCTTAAAAAAATTGCATTGCTGTTAGTGATCAGGGCTGTGGCATCACCTACCATTCTGAAACATCTGCCCAAACGTTACTTATCTCTCACTGATGAGGTTATGTGTTTAGGAAAGCTGTCTTTTTAAGCTCACTCTCCACAGTAGTGTTATTTCACTGTATTAGTAATTCATAAGGATAGGTTATGTGGTGACGATTATAGTAAAAAAGCAATTATTGAAATAGTCTTTTTAATTCAAAATTATTTTAATTACTAGTGATACCTGTCCTTTTTTTTTTTTTAATCTAATTTCTGTGCTAAGTCTCTTCATGATTCAAAAATTGCCACTAGGCTATCACCTTTGGTAATTGCCGTTCTCTGAGCTGAGTGAACAAAGGAAAAATTAAACTGGAGTGTGTCAGGCAGGCAGAATAGGAAATATATGTTCCTGCAGGAAAGCTACTCTCCTCCTAATTACCCTGCAATTGCCAGGTTCAAAATCTAATTTATGAGCAGCATAGATAGAATGGCCACATTAGTCCATTATTTCATGATGATCTTTTCTATTCTTGATTTCAAAAAGGAAGGATTTTACAGCTCTCAGTGCATTGGCATTGTCAGCAGCTGCTCTGGGCAGCGATGCTAGACAACTGCACTTGAGAAATACTCCAAAAAAAATGTAAAGCAGTCTCCAAACAGCAAGGTTTTATAGAAGGAGGGTGGTGCGGTAAAGTACAGTTAAATAAATACAGCATGACCTGATGGTCTGCCTTAGACACTGCTGACCACGTTCAGAAACAGATCCAGAAATGTTTGAAGGAGAAGGAAGCTTTCCAGCCTGCGGCTGTTGCTGCTGCACCTTCCACCTGCTGTAAAATACACCAAATGCAGCAAATGAACCTAAGAACACCCCCAGAGTCCATTTTACTCTGACAAGCATGGAGTAACCTGCAAAAGGATGGAGCAATGGGTAAAGCTGCCAACATGTGATATGTAGCTGGCCTGTGGTTTCAGCTGTAGCATTGGTGCCTGAGGCCAAGTCTACACTTCAGTCAAGTTTGGGCAATGACTTATGTAGCTATAAGCCAGAGTGAGATTTAAACACACAACGGGAGGACACTCATGGCCAAACGGAGCTCAGGAACAATTCAGTGCCCATGTAGTTATCCGGCTTCTTGGGTGGGCTTCATACCCCACTGAGCTTTGTGCTCCCAGAGAGCACCACAGTTTGTAGTACCTCAGGGTCACAGGACGGCTGAGGCTGGAAGGCACCTCTGGGGACCATGCAGTCCAATCCCTGCTCAGAGCAGGGTCAGCTAAAGCAGTTGCTCAGGGCTGTGTCCAGTTGGGTCTTGAATATCTCCCAGGATGGAGACATCACAGCCCTTCTGGGCAACCTGTTCCAGTGTTTGGCCATCCTCACAGCGAAACAAGTTTTTTTTGTTATATTTAAATGGAACTCCCTGTATTTAAATTTGTGCCCTTTGCATCTTGTCCTGTCACTGGGCACCACTGAGAAGAGCCTGGCTCTGTCTTCTGTACTTCCTGCTGTCAGGTATTTATCCCTCCCAGTCATCTCAGCTCATGTGAAAGATGCTCAAATTCCTTAATCATCTTCATGGTACTTTGCTGTAGTTGCTCCGTGTCTCTCGTGTACTGGGGAGCCCAGACCTGGATCCAGTACTTCAGATGCATCTCACCAGGACTGAGCAGAGAGGAAAGATAACTTCCCTCCACCTGCTGGCAACACTCTTCCGACTGCAGCTTAGGGTGCTGCTGGCTGCCTTTGCCTTGAGGGAGCATTGCTAGCTCGTGGTAAACTTAGTGTCCATCAGGACCCCTGGGGCCTTGTCTGCAAAACTGCTTTCCAGACAGTTGATCCCCTTTGCTTATACTGGTGCATGGAGTGTCGCTCAGTCTTCCCAAGCCCAGGCCACAAAAGTCCAAAAATTAAGTCCAGTGTTGCAGGGAGGTACCTTGTTGGGCAGAAAATCTGCATTGTTCACCTACTGTACATGTTTCTGTCACCAGCCCCACAGACCACAGAAAAACTGGCTCTGCAAGCTTCCTCTCCTTCCCACCACCTATGATTCTCCTCCATCCTCTTTTTTTGCCTGCTGTATGTCCCAGTTCTTCATTTACAGTTTTTTTCGCCATTGAAATCTTTCCAGTTAAAATAAGAGAAAAGAATGCTTACATTTAAACTGCCATTGCATTTTGCAGTCAACATCCCTATAAAGCTAATTTTGTTTGGGAAAGTTTATACCTTTTATCAATAAATAAAGCCAGAATCAATTCTGGTTGTCTCGAGACCTAGGAATATAGCAATGCTTTGTTTCATATTTGAGCTGCTTTGGAAGGATTTCTTCACAATTGTGAGGTGACAAAGTTAAGATGGCATTCAGGTATCTTAACACAGGCGTCTAAAGTCACTTGAGAAGCCCTAAGATATGTAAGACATCTTTAGGGGCCTGACAGGTTCATATGGCAAAGGCAGCTAAAGACTGCTGAGATAGAGCACAGGCACTGGACGGTGGCATGTAGGCAAATAAATGTTATCTCCATCCATTTAAAAAAAAAAAAAAGGCAAGGTAAATCAAGGGGGGAAGGGAAAGATAAGGGTAAAAGGGAGAGGCAAGAGAAAGCAAAAAAGGGAAAGATGAAAGGCCAAGTGCAAAGGCAAAGGGGAAAAGTATCTTGCTGATTCTGGATGTGGCATGCAAGCCTCGGAGTCAACTGTCTGAAGGTTCAGTGCCTCTGAGCTGTACACAAAGCCCATCAATATATTTCCTTGCTGCAGTCTAAGTCCATAAGACAGTGCTTGCCCCTTCCCTGAGAAAGCAATTGGTTATATTGCTTGGGAGTTTCACTCCTAAGTATTCCCTTTCAGTTCCCTGCTCAGAATGCGAACTGAGTGCTCTTAGGAATGGGAGATGTCTGCCCTGATTCATTCTTCTGAGGTTTTGTTTTTACTTTGCCCCTGAGGAATTGGCTATTTTTAATGACTTTTATGATTAATAAAACTGTCTGAAGGCCTGCTGGGATCTTCAAGCTGGTTATCAACAAAGTCATCTAGCTCTTTCCCCTAGTGTCTAAGCTAATGGCAAAGACCCAACACTTGATCTTTCTCCCCAAGCTGAGGCTTGACCAGCAGGGTTTAGAGTCCTGTTGGGGTGGTAAAAAAATCCCGAAGAGTTATGTTCTTGCTGCACTGACTATGGAAAACTATACTCTCCTGGAAATCTATCCGTCCCTCTCATCTTTTCTGCAAAGCTCTTGTGCAGAATCTTCCACTTTCCCCCAGCTGTTTCCCAGCTGCAGGCAGGTGACCTGATACACTTTTAAAGAAATACTGAATGTATATCCTCACAGCTGGGCATCAAACTCCTAGCAGCAACATACGTTGACTCCTACACCTTTAACAGTCTCCCTGCTGGATTCACTGCTAAATGTAAATTTCATGCTCTGAAGAGGCCCACCACCTCACGCAGCATGTCCTAGACCCTGCAGGACCTCAAGTAGGCAGAGGGGTGTTTTGAGATATTACAGTGAGACCAGAGTGCCAGAAAAGGACTATTAGCCTGGGGCCAGAGAGAGGAAGAAGGCAGCAACAGCTTGTTGTGCCACTGTGAAGGAGAAGCAGCACCAATGAGCAATATTTCTCCCTGTTCCCATGCTCTCTCCCCACTACCATGTGTGAATTTCCTTTCTGCCTCCCTGGGAGAGGTAGGGAGAACAAAAGATAACATTGAAGAACAGGCAAAGGCACCTAGTCATGCCTTAGTGATATTGTAAATTAATAAGAGACCTAAAAAGATGCATGGCAGCTAATGAACAGAAAAACATATGAGATATGAATTTAAAGGCATATTGGAAGCTATAAGTTGAACTACATCAGAACACACCATGGTGTAAGACCATTTTTTTTTATTAAAATGTCATACAGTTCTAGTGCTTTTCCTACTAGTTGGTAATACATTTCACAGAAATAAAGAACTGATAACATCCTGCAGGAGTGTGCAGCTGGGGAGCCACTAAGTCCAGACGCATTGGTACCACATTCTAGATTAATAAAGCAAGCGAAATTATATTTACTTTGTAATTTATTTCTGCCCCCCCTCATCAACCGTGTGTGCACGAACAAACCTCAGGTTTGCTTTCCATGGATGACATCTAACAAAAGGAAGCAATTCACATTTGAGTTTTCCTTTTAATTGTAAAGGGAAATTTATATAACTCTTTCTTAATGTAGATTTGTATATTTGTGTTCATCATATTTATTCATTGTTTTTCACAGGCCGTGTTATACCTGAGGAAAGCACAGCAAAGGTTACTAGTAGGGTCTGATTTCTGTTTTAAAATCCTTCATTAAGTATCTGCACAGTGTGCTGCTGGGTTACAGTGGGTCAGATCCAGATACCCTCACTAGGCAGACCATTCTTACTCAT
Source organism: Limosa lapponica baueri (assembly GCA_002844005.1). Lineage (NCBI taxonomy): Eukaryota > Metazoa > Chordata > Aves > Charadriiformes > Scolopacidae > Limosa > Limosa lapponica. Next base: position 305,625 of record KZ506024.1, read on the forward strand.
CAGGACTTCTGGGTACTCCAATCCAAGCTGTAAAGTGCAATGCTACTAGAGAGAATAAGGGGTCAAGGATCTGAGCCTGGTCAGAATGGCAGAAGTATTTTTCCCAGTGGCTAAGACCCCTGAAAACCTAAGGCTGCACCACAGGCTTTCAACAGCTGAAAATTGGTTTTAAACATCCTTTATTTTGAGCTAGTTTGTCAATAACAGGTAAACAGCATATCTTGGGCAACTCTTTCTAAAAACATATTAAAATAGTTTTGCATGTTGCTGGAAAACAGGCTGTACTTATATCAGAAAGGAGAACAGAAGAACCTTTTACAAGTCTTCAAATAATCTCAAACTAATTAGCTTTTAACATCCTCTCTCCTACAATTCTGGGCTCTATTAGCTGTTCTGCCTGCCATTCCTGAGTCTGCCTAATGTCTTCTGTAGAACAACTATGCATTTTTTCCAGGCATTTGTCATTTCTTGGAACATATAAAAGAGAGCACTTGGATTCCACTAACAGACTATCTAAATGCTGCTCTGCATAGGGAGTGATATATGCTGACAAGGAGTAGAAGTCAAATTTTCTTTATATGGTTCTTTATGGTGAGCAAACCTACTTAAAACAAGCTCCTTCTCAAGGCAGCATATTGATTAGAGCTGACGGGCCGAAAAGACCTTTGGGAGACAACAGAATATGGCTTGAGTCAAAGAGTAACACTAAAGCTGGCAGCAGCAACATTAAGAGTCAGTAAAACCTGAGAGAGTTTGTCTCACGCTGAAATTTATTGCACCCATTTGGACAGCCATTATGGTAGTTAGTAATTTTATCTGCACAAGTTCATCTGTATTTGGACTCTCAGAGCTTAGCGAGAGGTCTGGGAAGGCAGAACCGTACCCAGGCCCCTGCCGACTGAGGCAAAAGACTGCCATGCTGAAGCAAGGTACAACTGTGTCAGGGCCTGGAGAATAAATCTTATGAAGAGCGATTGAAGGAGCTGGGGCTGTTTAGTTTGAGGAAGAAGAGGCTGAGGGGAGACCTCATCACTCTCTACAACTACTTGAAAGGACATTGTAGAGAGGTTGGTGCTGGTCTCTTCTCACAGGTAATTAGCGATAAAACAAGAGGGAATGGCTTCAAGCTGCAACAGGTTAGGTTTAGACTGGACATTAGGAAACAATTCTTCGCAGAAAGAGTGGTCAGACACTGGAACAGGCTGCCCAGGGAGGTGGTTGAGTCACCATCCCTGAATGTGTTTAAGAGTTGTTCAGATGTGATGTTGGGGGATACGGTGTAGGGGAGAACTTTGTAGAGTAGGGTTGATGGTGGGACTCGATGATCCCAAGGGTCTTTTCCAACCTGAATGATTCTGTGATTCTATGAAAATTATAAAAAAGGCTGTCCGTTTAGATGGCCAGCCACAACATGAGTTATGTTAACAGTAACTCTGAAATAAGGGTGATGGTAGGCCAATACAGAGGAGGATTTTCCTAGTCTGCACTGCGGTGGCTGTGTTCTGCACCCTGATGAAGCTGTCCCTCAGAAGCAAAAATTGCTGTTTTCTTGGATAGAAGTACAACTATACTTCATGCTTTAGGAAATAAACGAGACAAGAAAAGCCACACCCAGGTTAATTTCCAGGGAAGTGATGAGACATTTTAAAGATGGTGGATTAATGCCACTCTACATTTTCCACAGAACATTTTGCATTGCTCCTAGCTATCACTATTCTGATACCTATGTACTTGACACCCTTTTCAGACTCTTTTCTTTGTCATTTGACCTGTAACACAGAATGTGTGCTTCTTAGCAACCTCATCTGTACATTTACCCACAGAAATCCAAGCTCATCTAATCCTTTTTCTTAAACCTAGACAAGATCAATCCTGTCTAAACCTTTTCAGATAGGTCTTTGCCTAACCTAGTTTCTGAAACTACCCTGACTGATATTCCACATCTTCACTGGTGATCTGTTCCGGTGCTTAATTACATTTATCTTTGCAACCCAGTGCGTTGAAGCCTATCCCACCAAAGACCAAGCCACTGGAATCACCTTCAAACTGATAATTGAGAATCTGTTTCGGAGATGGGTAGTACTGATATCATTGAATTTGACAGGGGATCAGCTTTTAATAGTGCTCTAATGAAACAGTGGAATACTGGGTTGGCAGTGGATATTGGTCTTCATATTGCATACCACCCGCAGTCTTTAGGACAAGTGGAGACAGTTGACTGAACCCTGAAAGGGAAATTATGAAGAAGAGTCTAAACTAAACCTCCCTTGCTTCCCATCCAGATTGCAATAGACATGGTGTTGGGCATTCCAGGTATACCGTTTAAGTGACCCTTAGGATCCTAGATTCTCTCTAGTCAATCAAGAGAGGTAGCAATCTCCAGAGGGCATTTTTAAGTGTCGAAGTTAGGTAGTAGTTAGGTCCCTTCTAAGTTAAGGGCAGAAAAACTGCCCTACAGACCCACTATCCTCTACCTCACTGGCCAGCTGTATCAAGATCTGACCAAGAAGAGTCAATTCCACCTTGATCTAACTCATCTACATTCTTTGTTAGTAATTTTTTAAGCCCTGCACAACAAGTGAAGTCATGACTGTATGAGTCACGTGACTTATTTGTTCGCAAAGTCAGAAAATTGGCTTGGTTAAGGTCTTCAGGTGACCTCCTGCCAGCTGAGTTATAAACAGTCCTTAGTCCTTGTCACTCTTTATACTCTGTATTTCCATTCACTCCTCACCAAATTAGAGCCTTTCTTCCTGTTTTCATTGAC
>KZ506024.1:309205-347873 GCA_002844005.1 Limosa lapponica baueri
TGCTGTGAAGGCTAGATTCCTAGAACAGGAGAACAGGAAAGCATATATTTCCAAAAGAGTCCTTTGAGTAGTGCTGCTTCTGGAGTATGGCTGTCACTTTGTAGCACCTTAACCCCCATGAAGGATAACCCTCACAAATCGAGGGCATTAAGGGTCCAAAAAAGCATGTGTTCTACATTCTCTTTCAGACATGTAATTCAAAGACACTTTGTCTGATTTCCACCCAGCAGCAGAAGCTGGTCTTGACCAGACAACAGAGGGGATTTCAAGTAGAAATTTCCTAACATGAGCAAATTGATGAAGGGTGAAAAATAAAACTTCTGGGGCACATAGGAAGGAAAACACACAAAAGCCATCACCCTTGATCTCGGGGGAAAAGCAGAATCTTCTATCCAACTTCACCCACTTAAAATTTACTTCTGTCACCCCCACTCCACCAAAAAGTCTCTGTAGAAATGTTTTCTTGATTTCACACTGGAGGCAGGATGGTGGCTGCTCACGGGCTATTCACAAAGCTGTTCATCATTCTCCAGGCCATTGGTCCAAGGGCGCATTCCAAGGACAGTATAGGACACATAGGCTGTGCCTGTCACTTTTTCTTTTTAAGTCACCGTACTTCAAGCCATTAAGAGACTAATTATACTACCAAGACTCCTCTTCTACTAAAGAGTTAACTTTCCTTGACCAGGGAATCTCTCTGCTCGTATTCAGCTGATGCAAGGTCAACGACAAACACACCGAGGAAGTCAGAGTTGCTTTATTTTTCTTGTGAGCAGGTCAAATAAAACACTGCTGATGCTCCATTTATCTGGAGCGACAAGCAAACACTTGGCAGCGGTGGAAAGCATACACTGGAATCTGGCACCAGGCTCCTAGCACAGCTGTCAGCCTGCTGACTAATCACTTCATCCCCACGCTAATGCCGCCTCAGGTCTATTGGACCCTTTCATCTCAGATACCCCAGCACACGCTCCTCCTGATAGAGCTATTTATATGGAGATGTCACTATTAATTGTTATGTAGCATTTTATTTTAGGGGAGTTCTTTTAGCCAAAGTTCTTTTCAGTGGTTTTCTCTTTCCTACCATATTCCTTCAAGGTGGGAACTGTGATTCTGCTGCTTCTGGTGTCAATCAAGCCTTAAGTATATAGCCCCTTGCCAGACTGCATTTTCTTGAGGGTTTTTTGTATGTGTGTGTACATGAGCTTCATGGTTTGTTTTTCTAAACAGCTTTTCCTATACATTTTTTTTTTCTTTGGTTACTATTCCGGCAATTAAGCTGCAATCGTACAGGGCACACCTGACTCTCTGAAGAGACCTGATTTACCTTAGGTTTGCATTATCGAATGATACTTGTGGTCTTGTCAGCACAAACTATTTAAGCAACTCCCAAGGACAGTGTTAAAATATAGGTGGAGCCTATGAACTCTGTTCTTGGCAGCTGTGCTTTATTAGTTGTGCTGTGCAAAGGTGGTGCAGCTAAGGTAATGCAGTGCTTTCACAGAAGCATTATATATTGTGACAAGCCGAACAACCTCCAGGACTCTCACTCATCATGACTCCCATTTCATACCTCATCCATTATAGGAATGAGGTATGAAAACATTTCTCTGTTTCCTAAAGATATTAACAGGCTCCTGGGAAATCGTTTACCTGAAGAAAGGGAAGTGCCCAGCCTCATTTTTTTTTTGCATTCAGGCCCAAACAGCCGACCATGGCAGGGCTAGCCACCTCTTTTTTTCGTTAGTGAACAATAAGTTTTGACAATTGGTAACTGTAAAGAACTCAGACAGTTAATTGGCTTCATGCTCTCGGTTAGCAAAGGTACAAAAACATAAATTTGTGTCACTTCTGTACTGTGTTTGGGACAAGGATATCCAAGTGCTTTTTAAAGAATAACAAAGGACATCTTCTAACACACTGAAGGTAGGCAAGTTTGGCCATCCCCGTGTATGACTAGGATGGTAACCGGAGCCCTGGAAGGGTTGACTGATTAGACAGAGCTATAACTAGAGCAGAGGCTTCTTATACTCAACGTTAGTATGTTAAATACAGATCCAGCCTTTATATTTTATACCACGGACATACCTGGCTGTCCTCAAGCGGGTGCTTATTCTAGAGTTTATGGTATCATCTCGCTTTTCTCAGCGTGATTGTGGCCTGAAACAAGTGGATGACGTCCACATTCACTCTGCAGGCGCTATGTCTTGGCATTCCACAGTTGCCTCAGAAAATATCCCTATATGTTCTGTTACAACGTTGGGATGGCCTGATCTGCAAGTCCAGGAGAGACCCCAGTGGTAAGCGTGCTTTCAGATGGCTTTGCTGAAACAGAATTTGAAAAATACACAGGGGCAGCAGCAGCAGCATGAAGTGGGCATTTCTGTTGCCTCTGTGATTCATTCACAATTATCGACACAGGAATTCCCTACTGTGTGCATGGGAGACATGCAATATCTTCAGTGCCAGGCAGCAGAGATAATTATACAGATCTTGGCATGATGTTCTCAGTTTGTGCTTTGAGGAAGCACCACATGGAATTTGCTTCTCGCAACAAAGGGATAAAGAGTTTTCCTTAAAAGACCTTTGCTGGGTTTTAGGTTGGCTTCAAGGGAAGAAGGAAGTGGTGTTTCAGATACTTTAATCTGGAATAAAAATAGGGACTCTGCGAACAGAGCTCCTTTAAACCATGGAATATGTTTTCATCACTGACTTTGAAATATCATTTCAGAGTCTTGGTAAGATTTACCGTTTGATTTAAATCACTGCAGCCTAATTGAAGTCAATGGAGCTATGACAGTTTATACCAGCCAAGGGACTGGTGTCTGTTTCAGAGTATTGTTTTCCCACAATTGGCCTTGATCTTCCAGACAGTGATAGATTTTCTGGGTATTTCAAATACTGCAAGCATTCATACAGACTTTCTTAGGATTTTCTCCAATGTTTGTGAGATCTACAAATTCAGATCGCTTTCTCCATGTTTACCTCTCAGTGTTGACAATGCGATCCCTAACAGTGTCATATGTTTATTCAAATCAGCTCTTTGTACTAATTCCCCTTTCCTATGGGGAGTCTGGGCCACTTGGTAGTTGCAGTGCTTGGTGGATGGTACTGTAGGGTGAGATTTAGAAGAAAAATAGTTTAGATGATCACATCTATGCAGATGACAGTGGCTAAATACTGTCTCATCTCCAGACACAAAAACAAATACAGCAGATAGTGTCTGACAGTGTTACTGAGCTTTTTGATAAGAAAGCTCTGGATACAATTCTTGAAAAGTGAAATTACACAGATCAAGTATACTTCAAAATATGAAGCATGAGCATTTGCGTAACCTTTGTTGTGCCTGGAAGAGTATTTCAGAGGCTCACTCTAATATGTCTTCTTGGCACAGTCTTTTCTTCAAGGCCTGATTCTCCCTTGCCTTGCATTCTTGATAATCAGTCATACCTGTATATAGTAGGTATAAAGTGTCTTCAAATCATAACGCAGTGAAGAATTGGGATCACAAATTCTTCACCGTAGGAGGGATTTTTCTCTTTTGAATCCTTTTAATACTGTTACCAAATACTTGCAGTTTGGTAAAGAACTGCATCTGTTTTATTTGTACCTTGATCAGACATCCCTGCTGTCTGTGTTTGAAACATTGAGACTGAATTCCTGCAATGCACCATATGCTTAGCTGCCTGGGAACTTCTCATGGCCAGTGCTGAACGCCATGATTTATTATCATGGAAAGTCGCGCAGCTGTAAGCAGCAGCTTAATATGAAGCATAGATAGGACCCAGATCCAGCGTGATTAACCTCAGGAGGTCTCCTGAGGGCCGCTGAGGCAATCTGATTTGGGAATCTCTCCCCACTGACTGAATAGCAAATACCTGCACCTTCCCCCACAGGTGTTTAAACCACCTTGGTGCTGGTCAAAGGCTGGCCATGGCCTGGTAGAAGTATTAATCTCCCCAAACCACTGTGTTTCTGCAAATCTGAGACAAATTGAGGCTATAAGCTATCTACTAGTTTTTCAGAGAAGAGTGACTTGTCCACTAGGCAGTGCAGGAAAATAGGTTGTTGGGAGACTTGCACAGTGTTTAGGTGCCCAAGTCCCATGTAGCCAGGATGAGGGGAGATATCTGATGAGAAACTTCAGATGGTGTGTTGGTTATTAACGAACTTATTACTGAACTTTACTGAACTGGCAATTTTATAAGGTATTTACTCTCTCTCTTAAGTCAGAGAGTGCAGGTTCTAATCAAGGGCTTTTGTCCTGGTTTCAGCTGGGAAAGAGATAATTTTCTTTCTAGTGATTGCTGTGAAAGGAATGTCAATAACCCATATTGTTTTAGGTGTTGCTAGGCGATGTTTATACTTTTCAAGGACTCTTTTCAACTTCCCACAGAAGGTCAGAAGAAGCACAGACAGAACAATGGAATGGCCAGTGAAGCATTCCATACCATAGACATATAGTATATAAATGGGGATTGGCCAGGGGGAAAAACCACCATCCCTGCTTGGGAAGGTACCAATTCACTGGGTGGTGAGAGTGACTTGTGTCGTTATTATTATTGTTATTGTTATTTCCCTTTTCTGTTATTGTTCTATTAAAGTGTCTTTATCTCAGCCCTCGAGTTTTTTCCCTTCCCCTCCTTTTCTCCCTCTTCTCCCTGCCCTTCTGGAGAAAGGTGGAGAACTGCGAGTGATCCTAGGGCTTAAACCACGACAGCTTTAAAGAAAAGAGGTTCTTACCCAAATTGTCATTTAATTGCTTAAAATAAAAATATCATTTCTATGATGTAGTAATTAATTCTGGGGCATAAGCCAGTAGCAAAATATGCATGAATGTTATGTGCCACGGTCATTAAAATGTAAATCGGCCTTTTATCTTGACTGCATGATCTTGCTTACACACTTTCAAAACAGAAGTCCAAAATGGAAGTCACCAATTTAAAATAATGGTCACTTTTTAATAAGAATGCATGAGGAAACATGTAATTGTTTTCACCCTGGTCACTGTAAATATAATGAGGATCCTTATAAGAATATGCTGTATTTAAAAATGGAAAAGGTAGAAGGGGGACAGGATTCTTCAACAGTATCAACATAAACAGGAAAATATTGTAAATTTTTGTAGTATATTGGCTACCATTAGAGCAGCAAACATTGATTTCCAGATGTTTGTGAAGAGTCCAACAGTTATATTTTATATCTATGGCTGCAGTAACAATTTCTATTCAGCAGCCTAGAAAAACATTTCCTGTCACAACAGGAAAGATATATTACTGTGGTGGTTTTTTTCTCCCTCATCCCCTATATAGCAATTCTGAATACTTCAGTCAATGCCAAACAAAAATGATGGTTTAAAAATTAAAACCACAGTCACTAGGGGCAGGACATAAATGTGCAGATGTTTTGTGATGTTGAAGAACTTTTCAGGCAACAGTCACAATGCTGTTGTGGAGAGGACTGGAAATCCATCAGAGTTGGACAGTGTCAAAAGCATTCCCTAAGCTACACTGTCAGAAAAGGCAGTTACCTTTTCATATTCCCAAAAGAAAAAAAAAAATCAAAACCAGAAAACCTACTCACAATGGCCTTTATATAACTCTCTCTATTTTATTAGCAAGGGATTGGCTGCAATCTGTTTATATAAGTGAGCAACTTATATCTAGGGTTTACTGGGCAACAAGTGGAAAACTGCATTGTCCCAAAGCAGTGCACAAAACATCAATTTTCCTTCTCTGTGAAGGAAAATTTATACAAGCTTATAAGCTGTTTCTGTTTCAGGCACCTCTGTGTCTTAATGCTGTTATACAAATGGCGGCCTGAAAATCATGTATTTACTGGACAAAGAGACATCATGAATAACAGCAAAAATAACAGAGGGCAAGTTTTTGAAGGCGCTCATTTTAATTGGTACATTAAATGTCCATGCTTGATGACAGACCTCTTGCCTCCCAAGAGCTGGCAGGCACTTCTGTGAACACGTGTGTAGCACCAAGCCGTCCTGCTGGAGCATCAGCTTTTACTGTTGCCTCTCTCTACCGCCTGATGGTTACCAGGATGGAAATAAAGGTCAAAAATATAAATGGTTGTCAGCTCCTCCCTCTCCTGTTTATTTTACTTGCTTTAATTAGTAAAGTGAGATCACAGGTGAGGTTTTCTGCACTGTCTGGCCCTGCTGTGCCTCTGGGTGTCAAGAGGATGGGGCTAGTCTTTTTTCAGTGGTGCCCAATGACAGGACAAGAGGAAATGGGCACAAACTTGAACACAGGAAGTTCCATCTAAACATGAGGAGGAACTTCTTTACTCTGAGGGTGGCAGAGCACTGGAACAGGCTGCCCAGAGAGGTGGTAGAGTCTCCTTCTCTGGAGACATTCAAAACCTGCCTGGGCATGTTCCTGTGCAACCTGCTCTAGGTGGACCTGCTCTGGCAGGGGCGTTGGACTAGATGATCTCCAGAGGTCCCTTCCAACACCATATCATTCTGTGATTCTGTGATTCTGTGAAGAGTGCAGAAAGTTCTCCAACAACAGCACAATTCCCCAGGCAACCAGAAGTTCTCTGGAGCAAGAAAGCCATGGGCAGCTATGCCACTTGCTAGCAAAAGGCAAGGGGTATAGCTATAAGAAAAGGTGATGTGGTGGGAGTACTGGCTTGTGCAAGATGGGTGGTCCAGTGGGGAAAGGCTGGCATATGTTAGGGGACGCAGGGATCAGGTCAGGAAGTGTGCAGCTGTGGGGAATTGTGGAGTTGAAACTGCATCTCTGATGGCCTGGCCTCTTTTCAAAGCCCCAGAAATTGCCTGTCGTATGTGGCTTGTGTCAGGTGTCAGGTACCAGTTTTCCAGAATGAAATGCACCATTAGCAGGTAAAGACAATTCATTAGGTGCAACACAGCAGAACTGTAATTAATTATTATATATTATTTCTCACAAAATGCATCTCCAAGATCACATTGCGTTAGCCACAATATTGGACTGATGGAGCATAAACAAGGGTAATGATAAACACCAGTGAATGGAGTTGGGAAGAGATGGTTATTAGGGTACCGGCTTGCTTCATGTGGGGTTTATTTAGCAGTCTCATTAATGAGCTGAAAAAGGAAGTGAATAACCATTTAATTAAGTTTGCATTTGATACTAAATTAGAAGTTGCTGCAGACACCTCCGAGGGCAGAGAAATAAATCAAAAGGAGCTAGAAGCATGTGTGGTAAAGAAGAAAATGAGATCTGGTATGAAGAAAAAAAGCAAGCTAATCTCTCTGGAAGGAAATAATATAAAATGTAGCTATCAGTGGAGGAATTCTGGAGAAAGCAGCATTGAAAGAGATGTAGGAGTGTTAATGGACTATATATTCCGTCACAGCTCGGGTATATGTTTACAGAAGCAACGCATCAAGGAGCAGGAAGGTAATAGCCCTTCATTGTAGGGCTCTAGTGAGAACCCATCTATAATGCTGCACTCTGTTTTGGGCATCCTGTTATCAGAGAGATATAGACAAATTGGAATGAGTTCAGAAAAGAGCCATAAAAATGATCCCATATCCCTGGAGATAATGACTTATGAAGAAAGATCAGAAGAAGTAAATGTGTAAGGCCTTGTCTGAAAGATGACTGAAGTAGGGCAGGAAAACAGTCTTCAAATATGTGAAAGCAAAAAGGGAGGAGGATAATTTATCATAGTAACTATTAGCAATAGGATGAAATAATAAGTAACAACAATAAATTTGAAAAGGGCAACTTCAGGTTGAATGTAGGGAGAAATTTCTGACAGTGGAATTTGGGTTAGTTTGCAGAGAAGTTTCCCAGGGGTAAAAGTAAAAGCTGCATTCAAGTCATTTAAAATCAAATTGGACAACTCACTAGAAAATGCACCCTGCTACAGGGAACAATCTTCCATTGCCTGGGGAATAAGCTGGATGACTTAATAGGACATTTCACACTCAAGTCTTTATGACTGTGATATTTTTAATATGCATGGTCAACTATTTCAGGAAAGTATACATTTCTTCTGCTGTCAGACCTGATAATACAAACACTTGCATACAAACATAACTTTCAAGAAGGCAAGTAGCTCTGCTGACAGCACTGCACTGCTGACATGCAAAAACACAAGCCTGAGCTCTTCAGGTTTTTGCAGGATCAGAGTCTTAAATCTTGCAGTTGTCAATATCAAGATGGCATATACAGGTGACCATATCATTTATGGGTAGGTGAAGAAGTGTGCAGAACAAAAGGTTGGGGTCTGAAGCTCCAGTGAGGATGTATTATTGTTGTTATTATTATCATTATTGCTATTACTACTTATAAATGGCTGGTACTGTGTGTGGATTTGAACTCCGTTCCTTAACTGTTCACCTTTTTCATCTCCTGCTTTCACCTCTGTACAGAGTGTTCATTAGACTGTGTATGACTGCTTTCTATACTCAGTTTTTTAACATTTGATATTTTTAATATATTCTAAAATGTCTGTTGAATGAGAAAAGAGACAAGCTGAAGTGAAAACTTGACCCTCCCTCAGATGAAGAAGAGATGGCAAAGGCTATGGATTTAAATGGATATGAGGGTAACCCCATATTTTCCCCCCAATTATAATAATGTAATGTTTAACTCGCTTGACCATTCATTAGCAGCAGAGACAAGCTCACAGGCATTCAGATAGGCAGGCTCCCTAAAACACCATGTTTTTTACATGTGGTTTTTTTTTTTTATTCTTGTTTTCTTCTCTTCCCTCCCCTCTCCCTGGTGGGCTGTCTGTGGGGCTGGCAGCCTGGTGGTGCCGCAGTCCAACGCCCGAGCCTCAGGACTCTCCAGCAAGGGGTCGAGCAGCAGCAGCTCCAGTGAATCCGAGACCAGCTCAGAGTCTGACTCAGAGAGCGAGAGCAGCTCCAGCGAGAGTGACGGCAGCAAGCCCTCGCATTACTCCAGCCCAGAGGTAAGGGCTTCTGCTCTTTATGATTTAGGGCAGCAATCCATTATTACACCCACTCAGACCTTTTTCCAGCCAAGCCAACACGAGGAGGCTGTGGGGAGATGCACATACAAAAAAAAGGGAAGAGAAAGGCCCAGGGTTCCTCCTCCTGGCATGCTGTGAAATGCAAGTACTGGGAGATCCTGAGGCAGATTAAAGCATTTGAAACAAAAATGAAGGAAGAAATAACCCTGTGATATTTTCCTCAAATTGGAGATGAGTGGAGTGCCTTGCAAGGCTCACAGCTTGCTTGAAGTTCTATGCAACTCTGCCTCCATAGCAATGGCTTGCTTAGTGCGTAAGTCCCGATGTGGGCTCCCAGCACTGCAAGGAAACTAAAGGCTTCTCTACACAGGGGAGCTATTATAAAATCAGTTTGAGGGTGGATTTTTAAGCAAAACAGTTGTTTTTCACTCACGCACTTCCCTCACCTCACTCTCTAAGTGAATTAATCTCTGCTACTGCTGCCTTTGTGTGATTTATTTTAATCCACCTCCAAAATGGACTAAACTGAATTACTCATGGTGCAAAACATTAAGCCCAAACTTGTCATTGGGAAAGCTGGTACTGAAAATTTCCACATGTAGACAAGCCCTAGCCAAATTACAATTAAACTGCCAGTGCTGTGCCACCTTCTGCTTTCACCTCTGCAGAGTGCTCAATAGACACAACAAGGCTGCTTTCTCTGCTCTGCTTTTCTGCCAGGATCAATGTTTTTACATGTTTTGGTCAATACACAGCTTTAGTATAAAACCATGAACTCCTCAGCCACATCACACACATTAATGTATGTAAAAATATTCGAAAATCTAGCAGCAAGATTGTAAATACACATGAAATACAGTCAGTGTATTTTCCTACTCCACATAAAGCATCCAATCATCAGACTCCTCCCCCCAAAACTATGCCTCACCTATTCTCTCACCCTGAAAAATTACACTGAATAACCAGCAAGCCTTTCCTCATCTTTTGCTCGGTTATTTGGGACCATGTTTCCTATCAGGCAAAATGCAGCACTCATGGAAACATCGAATATATTTTTCTCAGGTTCTGTCACTTTTGTTCCTTATTTAACACTTATCTTCCTTTCTGTCTTCCCTTCACAGTACTTTCAGATCCATTTCCAGCTAATTTTCCTCTCACTTTGTCCCTTCCCTAAATCTCTCTCTCTGGTTCTCTTTCCTTTCCTCTCTATTCTCTTCCTTCCATTCTCTTTTTCCCTGTTGCCCTCCCTGTGCTACCCCATGTCTTATTTCCCACTCTGAGCTCTCTCATCCGACCCATTAAGACCTTGGTCTCTCTCTGCCTAGTTCCCTGCCGGAATTAGTGCAGAGATGTTACATTTGGTCTCTCGTCTCCCTGCGGGATCTCAGAAGGTGAAAGAAAAGGGATAAAGAGAAGAAAGAGAAGGAACCGTTGTTGAGGGGAAGGAAATATGAGATAAAAAGAGGAGAAGCATAGTACCCAGGAAGGGGGGAGTGTTTACTATCTAGGCAGATACCTGTGCTGCTTGGACCCAAGAGCAGTGATTCCTCAGGGAATGCGGGAAGTTAATTAACTGAGGCAGGTCATGGATTTCATGAAGTCAAGCAAGGGACTGAGAGTCATGGAAACGCAGAGGAAGTGCCTCCTCTTAAGCATTTTATAGATATTCTCTCGAGATCTGTGGAAATACTTTTGTACAGAGCCTAAGTTATCGGTGATCATTGTCACGAAACAGCTGCACTGCTCCAACAGATTGCTTGTCTCTTTGCATTATACTTGTGTGGTTTGCCTTCTAGGACATACTGTATGAAACATGCATATACGAAAATGTAAATGACTCAAAAAAATGTGATGGCTGCAATGGTTTTCATATGTCATGCCTTGATGGGATGTGGGAGAGGCCACACATGGACAGGGTCAGGGTGTCCCAGGGAAGTAGGATGGATACCTGTGCTTGGCCCAAGGGCTGGTGCTTTCCCAGGCCCATCATATGACTGATGGCACCAGTTCAAAACATGTCTATATGATGTTTCTGACCGGAAGTCCTGTCTGATTTGTATTAATGCTTTAACTTACGCTTACACACCCAGTGAAGCCACCTTTCTAAAGTATATGCCATGTTCTTATCCAGTAAATGCAGAGGGGCAGGTCCTTGGAAGCTCTTTAAAGGGAGGACCGGTACACCTAAATTTAAGTAGTGGACTCAAGTCCTAGTCTTAAAATGAATTTCATCTCTTGGATAAGATAGAAAAAGCAAATACGCCTCTGCTTTTCCTTTAGCATAAACGGATAAATTCAGGTACAATGAACTTGAGTACCCCAGCACAATGCTCAGCAGGGTATCCATATTTCCAGGTTGGGAGTAACTTAATGTGGAAATCTGCAGACCGCTATGAGGCCATCATTCTTTTTATTTTTCTTTTTTTTTTTCCATAATCTGAAATATTATATGCATATACTGAAAGATTTTTATTTCTAGGACAGTGTGCCTTCTGCATGTGAGGTTATATAGAAATTCAATTGCTGTTTCATTTCTTCTGTATTTTTTTCCTCATTTCATTTTGAAATCTTTGAGTTGTTCTCAGGTGTCTAAATACAGTTTCTTAGAGTGTAAAAGCAGCTCATTGTAAAGCATACATATAAAATAGATTAGATGAATTGCACCCTAAAAGTGTCTGTTTCTTTCCATTGACTGTTTAGAGCCTGTAGTGACTAGCTCAGCTGTCTACACTTTATGTCTGCAGTAAACTAAGAATAATGGCTGAGCTAGAGCAGGAGACAACATTCAGACTGGTTTCAGTGAGGTGGACAAATTAAGGTACCTCAGACATTAATGTGAGTAGTTACAGTTTTGTGGACTGCCAAACCTGAAATTATGAACAAGGGACTGAGGCTTCTATCTCCTGTTTCTTTGCTGAAGTCATGAATTCTTTGCATGACCTTAATTAATGTCATAAATGATGACTCGAAAACAATGACGTCTTGTCCTTGCAATTATTTCAGATGGTAGAAAAAAAGCTTGGGTGTCAAGTCCATAGAAAGAGCTACATTTCAAAAGCTAAGAATTTGGTTTGTTTGTTCTTTGTTCCGTTGAATTATCCTGCAGACCTTTAATAAGGCTGAATCTGGTTAGACAGCCGGGAATTCCCACTATGCAGGGAGGACTAGAGGAGGGAATGGGCAGGAAAGAAGCAGAGAAGCCATCTCACAGGACAAAGCATCAGTGGCTAGTCAACAGTAAGCAGGCCAGAAGAGAGAGAGGTGTCCTGTTCTGGGCCCCGCCAACCCCATGCACCAGATGCAACGTCCTTTACAGCCTCTGCTGTTGTGACTAGCTCATCACCATTAAAATTTTTTCCTCTTTTTCAATGATTCACATATACATATGGGAATCCCCAGTTCTAGTTTGATAAAACGCTATCAGCAGTGTTAATAGTAGCAATAAAGTAGTAGCAGTAATAATAATAATACCAATAATCATAATCATCCTCTTCATCATCATCACCTATGCCTTAAATACAATGACAAGGCACCACATTTGTATGGGGATTGCCCTGAATGAAGTCTTTGATAGCCGGGCAGCACAAACAAGTTATCATAGGGGTAAATTAGTATGTGGATTTACAATAGGCTGTGTATACTGCAGGGATGACTGATAGTTCAGTCCTACACCACAGCTGGCTTAAGTACATGCAGATATTGTAGGCTATTTAATCTCTCAATGAAAGTGGTATCATGCTTCAAATTTACCATTGTATTAGCTGCACCTTTGGTCCCTGTTTTTTAATAACAAGCATAGAGTGACCCCATTGCACTCGCATTGTTTAACAGCCCTTCACCCTAGAAAGTGTGTCTGGGTAATGTTTTGACAAAGGTTTCTTTTGAATGCCTGCCACTTGTGGTTGCACTCTGGATGTGTGCACTCTGGTCGCACTTGTAGCCTTGAAGAAATCTGAGATATATAGATGCGCTGTGTGGGTGCCATCCCACCTAAATTTGGACACTTGTACTATAGATACCTACATCTGCTCATCACCTCAGCCTCCCCTTTACAGTCGGTGGAGAGGAATAGACATTTTTAGGGCCCAGCTCATCTGGCCTATTTCAGATATCTATTTCAAGAGGGAATGTTTCACACCCTAGAAGAGTAGTCCACTGACTGGAGAAGGAACTTGTTAACTAGCCCAGATATAGGTGTCTATGTTGTACAGATGAAGCCACCCACAATCTTTAAGGAAGTGTATCGCATCCTTCTGTTTCTCGATGAGGCCTGGAACATGTGTACGTCTGTGGTGCATTAGTCCCTGGAACTATCTTTGTCTGGTAAAGTTTCCTGGTTTGGGTTTTCATGCCAAACACATATTTCATTGCAAGTCAGCTTCACCACAGACGACTGTTATTTCTATTGCTGCTGCCCATCTGGGCACAGCCAGCTTTACCCCAATTAAAAACTGCCCAGTTCTCTTCAAGGCCTCAAGGGCAACATATTTCCATGACACAAAAATCTAAGGGACAGAGACCATTCTGCTACCTGATCACTCTGGATATATACTCATATATATTTCCATCCTTACACACTGCTGAAAATGTCCCACTTCAAGCAAACCAACTTTGCTTCCATAGAATGCTATGTGACCTGCTCAGAGGGGTGGTGTGGACTGGAGAATTAGGGTTTTTCTTTTTCTCCCACAAATAATGGGAGTTGGGTATGGAAAGGCCTTTTTTTACTAGGCCTGCTCTTCATTCTTGGCTGTGGTGGTTTTGTTGTCTTGCAAGGGGCCTTGTTTTTTTAAGTGATTTCAAAGTACAGTACTTTTCAATTAGAGCAATCAAATGAATAAATTACTCCCAAAAGTGAATTGGCATCGCTTAGGTACACTGAGAATCTCAAATATTCCAAAACTGTATCAGGGCCCAAAAATAGTAAGAAAAGTTTTAAAATTCTGATTTTTTAATTCACTTTATGGAGTGCAGGTTTTTTACTTTAAGCAGATGCTTCTTAAAGTGTTTTCTTAGCAGACGCTTCTTCAGGGCTTTTCAGCAGCCACAAGGATTTGAATTTTTATTTAAATAATCCCCAGATGTGCATCTGAGCCCATGATTCTGAAAGTAGAGGCTTTAAGAAAAAATAACGAGTGACCTGAAACTCCTCACAAAATTAGTAAAGCTGACAATATTACTGACCCTTTTATTAGACTTCATAGTTGGATATAGGTTGGTGGGACTACAGTTATTCTGCCTAAATAGCAGATATATCACTGTAGGAAAGTACCACATTGCCAAGTTATGACACTGTAGCATTTAATCACTGCTGGTTTACTGTGATCCCTTGAAATCCATATTTTGGGAAACACTGTTTTCAAGAATTACAAGGTACATGAAGAGACAGAATGGAATGCAACAGAAAAGCTGGAAGTTTTTTTGAACTTTCAAGCTGACCTGTACTTATGGGCAGAGGTATATTTTTCCCCGCATGCTTCTGATGTATGTCCTTTTCTTAAATACACCTGAACAGTGGAAAGACTTCCATGTATAGTGAACCTTTTTTTATATATCTAGTAAATTCAGCGCACAATGAATGGTACAAAACCAATCTGTCTGTATTTTCAGCAACAATCAAAAAAAAATGCTGTTTATTTTACATAAGGAGTTAAGAGTTGTAAAAATATATCTTCATCCAAGAGAAATACTGCCCATCCATTTTCAAAATTTACAGCTCAGGAAAGAAATTCGTCATGTAAGATATTAGGGAGTATGCTTAAGAAAAAATAAACTTAAGGAAATCCAGCAAACTTCCCACAGGTATTGGCTAGCTCAATGATGAGTAAATTAGACACTTTTGTGAGAATATTTGTATCATATGAATTCCAATGCCTAACTTTTTTCCTTATTTTAGGAGCTTTTGCTCCATGTAGAATGAATACAAACCTCAATGGGTGATTCTGGAGACGCCCTTGGCTATGCAGGAAACCTGTGTTGCCCTCAGGCACCTACTTTAGATAAGGAGTTAAGTAAGAGACTCTTTTAAGTTAGAGACTGTGGATATTCTCTCTTGAGCAAACTTTCTTCCGGAACATTGATCATTTTCATGTTAGACTCATGACACACTTTTTGATTATTCATATGCAATAGCCTAGTGGATCAAATTTTGGTTCCAGTTAAGGAAATTAAGAGACTTTTCACATTGGCTTCTGTGGGGTTAGGTTATGGCTGGCATCTACTCCATCATTTATTTCTTTTGGGTTTTTTTGCCTTTTCCTCTTCATTTTACTACATGCAAATTACTGATAGCAAGAAGCACTAGAAGACACTTGCACATTGTTCTGAAATAACATTGTCTGAGCTGTGGTTACATTTGAAATCATAATTATCCCACTTCTTCACTGTCCAAACACCATTATGTTTTAGATGCTGTCTTATAACTTGATCGTGTTGTGACAGGAACGAAGGGAAAAACTAACAGCCGCACAATACTCACAAAATGAGCACTTGACAATACCGCCACAAAACAAATGTTTGTAGGATCTCACAGGATTATAATGTCAATAGCAGACAGATTACACAAACTGCCTGGTTAGCCCTCCAGCTCCCCACTACATACCTCTTTGTATGCTTTTTAAATGATATTTGTATTTATTGCGATAGCATAGGACACAAAATACATAACCCTAGCTTTCCTACTAGCTACCCTCCCTTAGCCTCAGCCGTACCCGTGCCTTGTTTTCCTCCCTTCCTATCGCCATTATATTTTCTTCTATTTGGAAACTTGGGAGCGTTTCCCAGTAAAGCCAGTGCCAGTAGCACTTCGTGAATCATCCTTAGAAATGATGAATCACGGAAGCCGTCCTCCTTCACAACCTCATTCAGAAACCAAAAATATCTCCAGTTGCGCAGCATGCCCCACATCTCCCATCCTGCTGCACAGGGCTAAACCATCTGTAGCTTGGCGTCGGCAGGGAACAGGGCCTGCACCCCCAGGATTAGCACACCTCTGCTGGGCGTGGGACCTCCTTGCGATGCTCCTGCCCTTGGGAATGCCACGTCCAGCCCCCTGTGCCACCATGGCAGCACCCTAGGCTGGCAGTCAGGGCCGGGGGGTTGCCACAGCCTGGGTGTAGCTCCTTGACCAGAGGAAAACCTCTATGGTACTAGGTGTTTCAGTGTCCCCGAGGAAGCGTCAGGGCAAGAGCAGCAGGGTCTCGGGCACTGACCTCATTGCCATCTGTTTCCCTTTCAGCCCGAGCCACCCTCATCCAACAAGTGGCAACTGGACAAGTGGCTGAATAAAGTCACGCCGCACAAAGCACCCATCCTGACCCACCATGACGGCACGGCGCTGGAGGCCCACCCTTACTACGGCCGCGTGAAGGCGGAACGGCAGGAAAGCGAGAAGACCCCGGCCGCCGGCCCGGTTGAGCACCGCAGCGGGGAGGGCCGTGCCACCAGCAGCGCCACCACCGCCATCGGGGACGGACCGCGGCCCAGGACCGCCAACAAAGCCCCAGGAAGCAAGGGCGGCCGGCAAAAGTCACCCCCCGCCGCTGACGGTGGGCCTCCGAGGCGGGCAGCAGGGAAGAAGGCACCACGGCGTGCTGAGAGGGCCTCTGCCGGGGACGTCCCCCATTGCCCCGGGGCAGAGGAGCCCCCCGGGAGCCACAGCTTTCTGGAAAGTGCTGCTGGCGAGGCGCCAAGGGCCCGGCCCAGCGGCGGCAGCAGTGGCGGTGGCTGCAGAGCGGGGCATCGCCGAGGGGAGCCCCGCTTGGCCACAGCCGGTGAGAAGCGTCGGGCCCGGGGGCCGAGCAAAACGGCGCCCAAATCCAAGGAGTTCATCGAGACTGAGTCTTCGTCCTCGTCATCCTCCTCTGACTCGGGTTCCGAGTCGGAGCGGGAGGAGCGCCCGCTGCCCAAGGCGCCGGCGGCGGCCGGGGCCGAGCCGCGTGCCAAGGACGCGGGGACCGGCGCCGCCAGCAAACCCCACGGCGGCTGCAGTGCCTTTGGCTCCATTAATGCCAGGACTAGTAGTGAAATAGCAAAGGAGCTGGAGGAACAGTTTTACACCCTGGTTCCTTTCGGTAGGAATGAGCTCCTGTCTCCTCTGAAAGACAGTGATGAGGTAAAGTCGCTGTGGGTCAACATTGACTTGGCTCTTTTGTCCAGGATTCCAGAGCGTTTGCCTGAAGAGCCGCTGGCCATGAGCGCCGGAGCAAACCAGGCGGCCAGCCTCCCGCAGGGTAGTAGTGCTGACCCCCCCGCAGAGAAGGGTTTACCGAAATCTAGAAGGAAACGCAAGGTGAGCTTCAGGGGGACTGATTGGGGCGGGCAGGGGGGGCCTCTGGCAAGTGGGAGGCAAGCATCACCTGCATCCAGTGCTCGATGGTGGTGTCTTCTCTGGGCCGGCACTTCAGAGCTGGGATTTGTCCCCGCTCGCCACGTAGAAACCAGCCAAGCCCCAGGGGAGATGTCATCTCGGGAGGTGATGAAACTCCTGGCCACGAGAGATCACAGCCCCTTGGAGACGGCATTTGCTGCTGACACATGGCTTTCCATGCCTTAGTGAAGGCACTGCTTTTTTAGTAGGATAGTTTTCTCTCCTGAGGCCTCTCCCAAAACCTGAGCATTTGGAGGTGATGCTTAGGTCAGCAAAGGGACAACTGTTTGCTTTCTTGTCATGGTCTGCACAGTATAGCTGTGTGTGTGGAAAAAGGAGAGGTAGCATCTTTTTTGCCCTCAGGTTGTCAACTAGAGGCAAGCCCTTCAGTCCTAACAGGCAGCCCTGGCTTGATGGGGTACACGCTCCAGAGACCTGGGACCTGCCTGGCTCTGCAACCTGCCTCCCTCACACCCTGGTGGCCTCCTTTTACCCAGGCTCTCAGGAAAGTGTAGAAGTGGGAGTTTAGTCCATTAGCTGCCCGCTCACCAGCACCACCATCACAGCAGTCAGGTGGGCACAGCCTTCTGGTCACATCCACCCCTCCTCCCTGCCTCTCCCATACACTTTCTGAGCCACCGGTGGTGCCAAGGAGAAAGCTCCCTCCATTCCATGGACACAGCTGTCCACCGAGGAGGCTTTCTGGTCCATTTGTACCCATCTGACCCCAAAAGTCACTCTGAACTGGAATTGCCATCTGCCCAATTTCTGGACAGTTTTACTGTGCAGTCAGTCATCTGTCACTCTCTGAGCAACTGTACATGTGCAGATGGATCTGTACATTTTTGAGGATCATTTATCTAAAGCAGTCTTTCCTTTTTTTATCTTTTTCATTTTCTGGCTCTTTTTTAATATCTGAAAGGTGGCAGCCCTGCTCTGACCACTGGTGGAGCCATGACAGAGAGCCCTGATAAGCTTTGAAATGTGTTTGTCTGCATTTTCTTTAGGAAGTAGCATGGAAGTAATTGCACAGTACAAAATGAAGGGAATCAGGTCAAGAAGAGTGGCAGAAGCAAAATATTTATGTTTTAGGCCATAGGAGAGGCTAGTGTGATAGTGCCAGACTGTACACTCAGAAGGAATCAGAAGGACACGATAGAAGAGCAAAATAAATGCAGTCATTCTAGAAATGCTTAATCCGACTTTCTGTGGCACATATTATCTTTTACTCTTCTGTCTTAAAGCACTGCTGTTGTTGGTGGTTTTAGTGATATAATAAATACAAGGCATTCTTGGAGTACCAAATTGCCCCTCAGCCTGGAATAAGACCCTCAACGGGACAACTGCTATACAAACTCAGAGTATGTGATTCCCCCTTCCCAAAATACTTTATGAATAAGACTAATAAGAATGGATTTTCAGGCATAGCTGCAAAATTAGAAAGAGGTCCTTATCACTTCCACCTGTCATGATCTCAAGAAGATGGGCAAAGTAGAGTCAGCGGAGGATAGTTAAGCACTGAGGTGCGAGAAGATCTTTGCTCCTGTGGAGCGTAAACTACAATGTTAACCCCATAGCAGCAGCCACACTGGCAGTGGATAACACAGAAAATGTTGTTGCCATGCAGCAAGGCAATACATACAGCAGAATCAACAGATCATAAGTAAAACTCAGCCGGCACTGGAAATTGAAGAAATGTTAGAAGTGGAAAAGGCTGTGGACTTCGCAGGAGATTGGGAAAGCAGAGCCTTTGGGAGCCAATGATAGAACCTAAGGAACATAATATGAAATTAAATAGTGGTAGGGAACATTGACTATGTTCATACTAGTAGGCCATGTAGGGTCAGGGTGCAGTCCCAAGTGGTGGCATGGCAACAGGCTTTGTTTAGTTGTTAACATGCTTGCTATTGTGGTTTTGGCCTGCATCAACTTCTGTTCTTCCAGACAGCGTCTAGCCCTCACTCAGGACCGGACTAAGGTCCCTTCCCAAAGGGCAGTCTGAATGTGGCAATAACCTGGTTTGAAGGAGGAGCACGATAAGTACATGGGTGCCAGCTGTGCTATGCCAGTTGGGCTCAGGACCAGTTGATGATCTGTGGCATTTACTAATATAGGCGTAGTCACTGATGCCAAGAAAAGAGAAGGAGAGACAAAGGAGATATGAGGTTGAGGAGCAGGTGAGAGAAAAGCGCACACAAGATGGGCAAAGAGGGCAATATAAAGAAAAGATGTCCCAAGGTGCAAATGAGGAAGTGGTGGAAACAATTCTTTTTATAGTCTACTCCTTTGTTTACACACTGCCTCTTTAGATTTTATTTTTTTTAAGGTATGAACCAATCATCTCTGATCCAGGTTAGGTATATGCTCAAAGAAAGTGTCATCTTTAATACCAAAATGCCAGAAAATACCATCCCCTGACTCACTGAAATACTTTTGGATCTGTAGTAAATCCAAAACCTACAAGATTATTATTTTTCTCTTCATTCAGTGTGAGAATGAGGAAGAGTGCAGAGACATCAAGAAGACTCACTTAGAGCGAGAGAGTTCTTCACGATTAGCTGCCTCTGCCCACAGCATCACAACAGCAAATCACTGCAATATGAATGAAAATAGGTAAGCATTTTCCTTCTTATTTACCGCTGAGTTGTACAACTAGTTGCAGTTTAATGCCGTGTGTTATTTTTTCCTTTAATAGGATTTATTTTTTAATTACCACATTTTATGTTGAAAAATTACCCATTGCATTCCCCTTATTTCTGGTTTAATGAACAAGTTAGCTGCTCCTGACACATTTATATACTTGCATTTTTGTCCTATTGCACAAAGGAGTTGTGAGTTCAAGTGTGAGGCTCATGGAATCACTAATTATATCTAGAGCAGTATGATTGTCCAAGACATATTCCCAAACACTGTGTTGTAGGTACCAATTCACATAGGCAACCATCTTACAGCCTTACAGTGTTATGAGTTTCAAACTTAAAGTTTGACTGTATAAATAAAATTATCTGTAAGTTCTATGGAAAAGATTGAGAAAAATATTCATAACAATGCCTGCAGTACTCAGTTCCAGAATATATTTGAGATCCAATATTTTTGAGATTACAAGCAATCTATTCTGTGTAATTACTAAGTATTTTAGGACAAGGAACTCAGACTTTAAAAATAATGACATTTTCAAAGGATGCAGGGCATGAAACAAATTATGAATATTTAGCATTTCCTATTTGGCATAGTTTAGCAATGTCGGATCAATCATACTGACCTTCTCTGGAGGCTTCCAGCAGTAAAACTTAGACATGCATCTTTTCAGAGTTCAGATGCATGCTGCTTAGTACATGCTGGTCATCAGTATTTAAAAAAAAATCATTTTCTGGTAATATCAGGGTATCTCTTGGGGTGAAACTGCTAAAATTAGAGAATATTTGTATTTATTCTAGTAGGCTTTTCTATTGTACACATCGCTGATGAGTTTGAGCAATTCTTGTCATTAATACTGGAAAAAATAACGGAGAAAACTAATGCATATAGTGCTTATTCAAAAATATGCATTCAATTTCTTTGTCCTGACATGTCACATATGTTTCATAAAGTGAAAACAATACACAGAACAGTTTGTTTTACTGTGGGTGATTGCATGCAGGCATGCCATTCCTGTTACCGCAGTGTCTTATGTTTTACATCGCATTCATTTTCAGAGAATAGCATGCCTGTCATAGCTTGCTATGTCACAAGGTTAATTCTGGGCTTCCTGGAAGCAGGACAATAATTTGTGTTTTGCTTGACATTATATTCTGTACTCCTGGTAGCAACTGTACATTAAAGAAACAAAGAAGAAGGTCTTAAGTATATATTTGCCTCCTAATTCTTCCCTGGTCTGCCCTGCTTCCAAGGTGTTTCTGTGGTTTATGCTACCATAGGACATGATACCAAATGCTAATATTCCCACAGCTGAGGATGAGCTACTGAAGCTGTAACTAAACCAGCAGTGCAAATCTCAGGACCTCCTGTCCCTCTTGCAACCAGCAGCTGCTCATGCTGGCACATCACCCCTCCAGTTATGCCACCATAGCTACTTGGGAGGGTCACCTGTAAATTCACTCAATAAACTTGTCTGAAACCAGAACTCTTTCTTTCCCTTTTTTTTTTTCTTTTTTTTTTTTCCCCCCGGGTTTATTGTTCAGCTCCCAGCGGAGCCATTCTGGCAGTTTTGTCAGCACAACTGAAGGCCAGTAGCACAGACAGGAGCAAAAACACTTTCAGACATGAGCATTTGGAATTACAGTCTGAGGTGCAGACTAAGCAAGGCCCCGTTTGACAAGAAAGGCTGCAGTGTCAGGTAGAGTTACCCCAAATATCTTGTACCTATGTCAGGTGCCACAGTCATAGAATCATAGAATCATTATGGTTGCAAGAGACCTTTAAGATCATCAAGTCCAACCATTAACCTAGCACTGCCAAGTTACTACTAAACCATGTCCCTCAGCACCATGTCTACCCATCTTTTAAGTACCTCCAGGGATGGTGACTCAATCACTTCCCTGGGCAGTCTGTTCCAATGCTTGATAACCCTTTCAGCGAAGAAATTTTTCCTGATACCCAGTCTAAACCTCCCCAACTTGAGGCCATTTTGTCTTGTCCTATTGCCTATTACTTGGGAAAAGAGACCAACCTCCACCTCATTGTCCTCACTGGGACAGTCTGCCTGATCCCAGCAGATGACAGCTCACTGCAGGTTGTTCTGCATGGCTTCTCAGTGTAAGATGGTTGTGCTGCTGCAGTATGACTGCTCACAATACGTTTAGGTGGGCCCTATGCAATGTGCTAAAGGCTAGGTAGCCTTTAGCTAGAAGGTCTGCAGCACAATTAGAAATTGCAGCCACTCCTCACAAGCTCTGGGCCAAGCTTTTGAGGCTCGGGTACACTTCCAAAGAGCTATGGCTTCTGTTGCATGCTTTAGGCACACACTTTGACAGCGATGTATGAATATGGCTAGCTAAGCCATGGGTTTATGTCTGAAAAGAGGAAAGGAAATGACAGCATCAGCCTGCGCATTCAAAACAGTGCTAAAGATCTTATTTTTCTTAGGGGGAGAAGAAGGGCACAGTTGTCCATCTTGCACACCCTGATTCTTGCTTTCGTAAACAGCACTGGTCATTAAAGCAAAACAGTTGATGTTGTGTTTTAAAGGTACTACACTGTGGGAAACAGGAAAGGTTCTGAATTATGATTCATAGCTTCTTTCACAGCTAGTTTTTTAAAAGACTTGCCAGATAAATGGACAAATGTATGATAAGAGCACATTTAATTAGCTCTGTTCCATGAAATTATGTGCAGAAATAAAGTATAGTTTGTACCATATTCTTTTTTGCAATTCCATTAAGTGTATACTGTCTGATACAGTAACTATAAAGAAGTGAGAATTGTCCATAAAAAGTAATAGGCTGAATAAAGGGGAATGTGACAGGGAAAGGTATTGTGTTAAAATAGTCTGTCTGACCTTAATCACAGTTTTAGTCTTAATGCAAACTGTCTCCTTAAAAAAAAAACTTTTATTTTGTGTGTGTTGCTTTAAGATTTTCACCCAAATATTTTCTTCAAATTAGTGCATCTGAAGTTTATTTGTGGGCGTATTTTATAGTCTGCCTGACTTCTCCTCGTCCAAAACTTCTCCCAAATAGAAGAAAGCTGAAAATACTCTCTGTGTTACAGCGTTCTTCTTCAGAAGACAGAGCAGCCCACATTTCTCTGCATCTACTGTTTGCATATGTTTCCTTTTGTCTGCACTACTAGCCTATCTTTCTTTGTCTTCAAAATCTGTATTAGATTAGTATAAACAGTGCTACCAAAGGCTGGGCATTGAGCACAAAGACAAGCCAGTCATCTTTAAACACATTTCCTGTTTTAGTTCACATATGGTTTTATTGCCATGGCTTATAAATTGTCACCTGTAATGGTGAAATAGGGCTCCATAACCTGAACTTACACTTCAGAGCCTAATCTTCGTCTCCAGCTATCCCTTAAGAAATGGTGAGCAAGTGGCCATTTATCTCTGTATTTTTTTTCAAGTACTCCGATACAGACTTTATATTAACTCCAGAATTACAATTTGCCTTGAAGGGAAAGAGGAGAAACATGATACAAATTTGTAAATGAACTCTTGGTCCCAATACTGTAAGCTTGTTTCCAGATACCAATAGACTTTATCCTGCCAGCATGTTTTAAATTCAAAGTTTTGGTAATATATAAAACATTTACCTTTCTCAAAGCCAGCTTTGTGACACTCCATTACTGTAATTTCCATTTCCAGCTTGGCAATACCAATAAATAAAAATGAGAAAATGCTTCGGTCACCCGTCTCTCCCCTCTCTGATGCATCAAAACACAAATACTCCAACGATGATTTAACTTCCTCCAGCAGACCTAATGGCAGCAGTCTATTACCTTCCATCTCCTCCAGCAAAAAACATAAGGGTGAAATCCAGTCGCAGCCACATCCCGGAGACTTAAATGTAAGTTTATACTGTTGTTCACGATATAAAGCCTAGCTGTATATTTTTCACTTTGTATTGCAGTCTGTGATGGTTTTGCAGAATGTCATGCAAAAAAATTGTAATAATAAATGTTGTATTGTAAGTTCAGTTTTTCTGGTTTGGAGTTGAGCAAGGTACAGAAGAGAGGAAAGACGGCAGGCTGTAAAACGGGCAAATAACAAAGGCTACATAAGCAAAAAGTAAAAGCTAATGGCCCAAAACAAATGGCTTTTGGCCTCCAGAGTATTGCTTGGGCATGATGCAAGCCCTCTACATCCAGAAGTGTGGTGCATAAGGCCTCTATTGTATAAGCCTTCTACTCAGCTGCTGCCTAACCATGAGTGTGCCTGCAGACAAGTTCAAAGAATCATAGAATAGTTTGGGTTGGAAGGGACCTTTAAAGGTCATCTAGTCAGCACCCCTGCAATGAATAGGTATATCTTCAACTAGATCAGGTTGCTCAGAGCCCCATCCAACCTGACCTTGAATGTTTCCAGCGACAGGAAAAACATTCTCCTACATGTCTTGCAACCAACTTTCTCAGACATTTCACACTGGTGAACAGCTTAGCACCAGCCTCACAACTCGGCTCCATCAGAGCCCAGGTATTCCGATACTTATCAGAGAGTCTTACTCACACTACATGTGTCCAGAGCACGCTTCCAGATAAGGCTGTATCACTACACCATGTGGTAGCCACTGCCTTTAGAGCACAGAGAGAGAAAAGTAGCTGCTGCCCCCATTTATGTGTGAATTCTGTGATTAGGATGCTGGAGTAAAGAGCCTGTTAGCTCTTCTAATTGAGGGAATTCACATCGTTTTCTCTCTCACCTCTCAAAATCAAACCCTACCCTCCAGCCTAAAGGACACTGCCAATAGAAGATCAAGGGCAGAATATTGTGACTTCCTCCCTTTGAAGCTGTTCTGCTTTGTGTGAAATATCTAGAAGAAGCAATTTGGGTACCGTCATATTGATGTCCACTGCTGGAGCATCTAGTCAAGCTGTTAAGGCACTCTGCTGCTGCTAGAAAGGCCCACGCTCCTCTCCTTGCTACAAAAGCTGTTTATATGTTTTATTCTATATCTATTGGTTGTATCTGTTATTTGATGCATAAGAGGCTTCAAAAGTCTAAGTGCCTAAGCAGCTTTCAGGAAAACAAACTACCTGAGTTGTAGCAGTGGTCTTTTCCAGACACTTCTGCTGTAAGCATAACTAACCCCCCAGTGTATGTTAAGTATATATGTATATACTTGAATATATTTATTTTTTGAGAGTGGAGGGGGAAGTAGTAACTATAATCTTAATCTTGGACACTTTTTAAAAAACAAGTTATCATAAATTGTGTGTTTCAAAAATATCTCACAGATGCTTTTGGTAAATTGCAATAAAATTAATTACATAGAAATATTCCAATAAAAAGGCATTTTAACATATCATAGTCATTAACTTGTTTTTTCATTAATTAAGTGTAAATTTTTAAGCACTTTCACTTCAAAAACATAAGTTTAGAGGTTTATAACCCATTCAGAATGATAATGACATGATTCATCACTGGGTATCTTGAAAACAATTTAAATTCCTTCACAGGCAAATGTGCTGGAAATCAAAAGTAAAAGGTGATTGCTTTATGATCCACACCCTTAGCAAATGCGTTTCACTGAGATTTTCTGCATAGCCTAGCAGGGCACCATTTGGTCAACATTTTAACAACCTTTGCAATAAAATTCTTATGTATCCTGTTATTCGTCTGAAAACTTTAGCCTGCTGAACTGATCTGGATCTGCTATACAGAAGATGATAGCTCATGAATTATAAATGTTAAAGTTGTCTTTGTTTTATCCCATCTTCCCACCTGGCACCTAACTGTTATGCCCAAGTGGTCCTTCGAATTTCTGTCAGAAGCCTCAAGCCAGGGAGTGGCTTTTATCCATTTGAGTTTTTAGTCCATTTCCCTGCTGTGTTTCTGGCTGTCACCTGATGGAGAAAGAACAGTGTTTTCTGGCAGTGGTTGTCAACCAAAAGCAATCATCTGGGGCCCTATGCTTTGCACTGTACCAGTGTGTGGTAGCCCACACAGCAAGTCACTCGGTAGGACGAAGGGCTCATGAGGCCACGTGGAGAACAGGGCTACAGCTGAGGGAATGCATGAGATCCTGCCAAAAGACATATTCTTCTACTGTGGTGCAGACCAGTGATCTTTCAAGCTGATCAGGGACTTACAGCAGAAAGAAAACTGGACCTTGGGCTACAAATTCATACCACACAGGCACATCAGCAGTGCAGTGTGAAATGAGTCAAAAAAGTGAGCCTTGCTCTCCTAAGGCAAGCTACTGCCCACAACAGCTACAATGCGGGAAGCTGAAGACTAGAGATATAACTTGATCTTCTAAATGACCACAACAGATCTATTCTTTAATAATTTAATAATTTAACTTACTGTGTTTCAGAGTGTTTTGATAGTTACTAATAATTCAGCTCCATTTCTTCTGTATATCACATTTAAACTCGAGCCCTTTATAAAGTGCTCTGAGCAGTATCTGTGAATTTGTGGCTATCATCAGTGGCAGCATAGTTATAAATACTCCATGATGAAACAGGAGGAAAACTAATTGCCAATTTACAACACAATGCAAGGATGCTCTGTTGTTTATTAGTTGCTTTTTTGAAGTTAGTAGCCTATTCCTCAGTGTCTTCTCTGTTGTTTTTTGTCTAGAAAGCAATTCACATCAATTCAGAAAATGTTCTCTGCAATAAGCCCCAGTCCCAAACAGAGTCTTGGTCACCTCTGTCCAGCACACCCAGGGACTGCAGAAGGACAAAGCTTATCTTTGATGATATGTAAGTACAGATGACTTTAAAATAAAGAAAACAATGTTGTTTGCTGCATTTAAAAACAGAAAAATACAATTTCTCCAACTGGAGCTGAATCATGGCCAGAACTATTATAGTAATGCTGTACATTGAGCCATGAATGAGACATACTGTATAAACTCTTTAATTTTTTATCATACATTAAGCCTCCAGTTACCATGGAGCAGTCAGAACTGGCTGTTCCATAAAGAACAGGGAGCCAGGACCAAGGGACAGAACATGTGTGACAGGGCAGGGGCTGTGCCAGCTGGGGGTCCGGTCCCAGAACACCCAAGCAAAGGGAGCAGGGCAGGCCCAAGAGTGGAGTCAGATTCAACCAAGAGCCTACAACCCCGGGCAAGTCCATGGTGATGAGGCAGGTCCCAGGTCAGGCCAGGAAGTCAGGTCAGGATCAGGTCCAGCAAGGGTCAGACATAGCCCGGTGACTGCCAGGCATGCATAGTGATGAAGCAGCTCTGAGCTCCAGCCAGGAAGACAGTCCCCAGCTCAGGGTCCAGATCAATGGGGGCCATGGCTGGGCACAATTGTGGCTGTGAAGGGCTGAAGACAGGCAAACTTACAATGAGCTGGACAAGCAGTGAAGGCCCAGACCTGAGCTTAAGTGGATTTCTTTAGACCATGGTCAGAGCGGGGAGGCCCCACATGAGGGAGATTAGGGCCATTAAGGCTTTATTAGTACCTTTGGGGCTCTGTCATTAACTATGCACACATCAGACTATTAACAAATACAGAACCATAGCAAGGTGGGATGAGAGGGACACCCTACTTGGAGCAAGAAGGGAGAGGACATATGGGAGCCTTGCATCCCTGGGCCTTGACAGCTGCTGCTGTCTTTGCTACTGCCACTTAGATAAAGGTATCACAAAGGAGTAGGAAGCAGCAATGGTTAACATGAGTACGTGGAGGGATACCTGGCCCTCCCCACGTCCACTACATCCTTCAATAATCCCCTGCTGTCCTCCTCTGAAAATAATTTAAGCTTGTAATTGTCTTCCTTTTCTTTTCAGTAAATTAAAATTGCTGGTTTGTTTCCCAAGGTCATTTAGGATGTGGTATTATTTAGATAAGGTATAAAGGTGAAAATGAAGGTTGAAATCCTAGTATCTAGAAAACCCAGATTCTTTTTGTCTGGTAATGTTCTGGCCTGAAAATACTGATTTTTTCTGGCTAGTGTAGAAAAGGTTCTGTTCAAGCTGTGCCTCAGACTGCCTAGAGCTCTGTAAGTTGTGTGACCTTGATGTGCCTTTCGTACTCCCAGATTTTCACCCACAACTTCTCTAACTCTTTCATACCAAATGAAACCCTGGGATAACAGCCTTATTTCCTCAGGAACTGCTTTCTACCAAAACTGGGATGATGATGATGAAGATTATTATTGTTGTTGTTGTTGTTATTATTTAATATTATAAAGTTATATAATAGTATTATGTAATTATATATTATTATTAATAATAATAGTGGTAGTAAGGTTTGTTCACAGTACCTGGTCTCAGGGACAACTAGAGGGACAGCAGCCTCTCATAAAGGGAATCCAGGTTTCCTGCTGTAAGGTGTAAATAATTCCCATAGACTTCAAAAGGATGTAACTGTTTCGTATGTCAAGAAGAGAAGGCTGGTGAGATTAATTTCTATGTATATTCAAGGCAGTCATAAGAAGATGTGAGTTTAATAAATGTAATCAATTCTTCTGACCATTGTGGAGAAAACTCTCCCCTGCATATATATCCTTATTTTCCCTCTTTCTCCACCTTTCTCCATGCTTTTAACTCTTCCAGTACATTTATTCAACAGTCTCCACTGAGGAAATACGAAACTGTTTGGAAGTACTACCTAACTCTTCATATCTCTTTAAATACTTTTTTGTCTATAATTTACTTGCAACTGTTCAATTTTTCTGCAGTTTAAACATGTACATACATAGCAGAAAGATATCAGTGTGCCTGATAAAAGTAGAAATTGTAGGAGGTGCTCATCTGTTTGGATTAGAAAAAATACAATCAGAAACAGCTACAACAGAACTGTTGTATCTTCATCTGATTTTCCCTCAAGATGCTGACAAAAAAAAAACAGGGGAACTGGCTTGTTTTGGTTTTACCCTAGAATACCATCAAAGGAAAACTGCTTTTTTCACCGTCTCTGTCATCTACGAGGCTTTTATCACTTGCTTTCTCCATTAGTGATACGTGTGATTTCTCTGGCAGGCATCTTCAATAAAACTGTTTCACCTTTTCAGAGAGAGATACAATTAAACTGTTCCTGTATAGTGCCTTCCATGTAGAATGTCCTCAAGCAACTTGTGGCCCATTAAAAAAAAGCAATCTAAAAAGCCAAATAAGATAAAACACAGAATCAAATATGTCTTAATTTGCCCTTAAAAAACAGAAATGGTTAAATGCCTGTTGTGCTAACTAGAGGAGGGAGATTTTCATGTATTACAGCTGTCATCCACAACCTGTATCTAGGAGACACCAGCAGAATACCAGCTATACTAGACCTTGATTCTGAAATTACTGTGCAGAGAAGTCACTGAAATGTAGCAGATTAGACTGGCTGCAAATGTTAAATGTCAACAAATTTGACTCACATGTTCGAAGGATCAAATTAAACATGGCAGCCAGCGTGTTTCAAATTCATATAGTACCACAGCAGAGGATTTGAAGAAGTGTAATACAGTAGGTCTAAAATTATGTAGTAATCATAATGGTAGCATTTGTCCAAAATGATGCCTATGAAGTATTTCATCTCATAATCCATGAAATTCTGAATTACTGTAATCCAGCCATGGCTTTAAAGTCTTCATTTTAATCAGACTCTATAGTTTTTAAGAGACTAAATCCCTTATATTTGATTTAAAACAACTAATTTTTTTGACCAATCACTGTCTCTTTGCTTTATTCTCAATTTATTTTCTCTAGATCATTGACAACAGCTGTCACTAGCAATAAATTGGAACACAAGTAGGTCAATAAAAAGTGTATGTCGTTTGGCAGAGCACTGTATACACATACATCGCAACATAAAAGTAAATATAGCTAACAGTCTTCAAAAGGCAGGAAAAATCCTACTTCCCCTGCTCTAAGTATGCTTCAAGGTACCCAGCATGCCACATGTATAAGTGACATCAGTGCTGTTTCCAGTATTAATTCTTAACAAGATTTCCTGGATTTTTGGCCATTTCTGGCTCTATGAAGAGAACATTTTCAAGGCTACATAATAATGCTTCAAGCCAAATTCAGTCCTGCTGTAATTTCACTGAATGACAGAATTCCCAATAACCACATTTAGGAACAAAGTCTATTGTCCTTGAAGTGATAAGCACAGACATGCTGTGGGTGCCCGAGGGCACAGTCCCACACCCTCCTCAAAATACTGCATGTGTGGTATAAAAAAAGAGAGAGCCTACCCAGTTTCCCAGTTTTCCTTGTTGCTAAATCAGAACATGCTTCTCAGGATTATTTTCTCACTTGCATTGTGGGTTACCCTTTCAAACTTGGGGTGTGGGTTTTCTTCACTTGCATTTATATTCCTTTTTTCTGGCCTGATAGGAGCAAGATGATACATCTTCTTCAGCATTTTTTTTTCATTCCTATTTTGTTGAATGTTTGTTCCACCTTTATGGATTTAGGTGCTACACACACCCATCAGCTTTATGTTGTCCAAGGGACATGTTCTGCTGTGAGATAGCATTCCTGTGTTTGTTTGTCAACCAATAAACCATATGCCCAGAAAATATTCCACCTACAAAGATGTTATACATAGAGCTCAACAGATAGCTTCTTGGCGCATCTCTTTGTTTTGGCTTGAACCCCAACTCTCTCATTTTCAGTCTCCTCTTCCTTGTTGTTCTGCCTCAGAGTGGAAAGGAAAAGGTGCTCTTGGACTCTGACTCCCATGCAACATCTGGAAGTCATCTCACTTTGCACTGCTGAAAATGCCTCAAGGATTCCCAGTCTTCCGAAGTATTAGAGAGACTTCTGTAGTGCTGAGCACATCCTCAGGAGCACAGTTAAGGAACAGAGCTTGACTCCTCTTCCTTCTCATCAGCAATCTAAAAAATCACTGGTCAGATAGACCAACATCTACTACACTAAGTTCCTCATAATTTGTATGCTGTCTTTGGACTGCTACCAGTTTCTTGGGTTTGGGAGATTTCAAGACTTCATCTGACCATGTCATTCCTCCTCTCCTATCCTTCTTACTTGCAGCACTGAATTTTCTTGTGTGTACAGTGCTATGACGATTTCATCTGGGATGAAATTGGCTTTCTTGCTAGCAGCTGGTATAGTGCTATGTTTTGGATTTGGGATGAGAATAGTGTCGGTAGAGCACTAACGTTTTTGGTTGTTGCTAAGCAGTCAAGGCCTTTTCTGCTCCTCACACCGCCCCACCACTGAGGAGGCTGGGAGGGCAGAAGAAGTTGGGAGGAGACACAGCAGGGACAGCTGACCCCAACTGACCAAAGGGATATTCCATGCCATATCACATCATGCTCGGAGGGGGGAAGCTGGGGGAAGAAGAAGGAAGCAGGGGAGATGTTTGGAGTGATGGCATTTGTCTTGCCTAATAACCATTATGTGTGATGGAGCCAGGCTTTCGTGGAGATGGCTGAACACCTGCCTGTCGATGGGAAGCAGTGAATGAATTCCTTGTTTTGCTTTGCTTGTGTGCACAGCTTTTACTCTTCCTATTAGTCTGTCTTTATCTCAACTCATGGGTTTTCTCCGTTTTACTGTTCTGATTCTCTCCCGCATCCCAGCTGGGGAAAGTGAACAAGCAGCTGCGTGGTCCTACTTGCTGGCTGGGGTTAAACCACGACAATTGCCCATGAGAGAATAACATTAGACTATTGGACAGCAAACACTGCATCCCATGATTAGATAATTAAGCTGCCTGTTCTCTGCAAGACCACCTACCCCCTTTCTTTTTAGGGACACTTTGTGAGAGCTTGGTCTGGTGGGAAATAGATCCTTAATCAGCTCTGGGAGGAGATTCTCAGAGAGTAAAGAATTTATAGCCACTATTCCCTGTTGTCAAAGAAAAGCCAGGTCTGTGGACTGCATTTGAACTTAAAAGCTACGTCCGTGCCCCTCCTCTGTTCCTATGAGCAAATGGTCCAGCACTGCTTATGTTTATATGATTAAACTGTCTTCACTCCCCCAGAAAAACCACTCGTTGCCTCCTGAGAACAGTGTCTGGCCTGTGCTGTCCCCAAGCTGTGCCCAGGCATTGTCTGGGACTGAGCTCAAAACTATGCCAGGGAGAGTAGCAGTAATTAAACAGCACGGATGATCAAAACATAGAGCTGGTATCGTTGCCCTGCTTACCTCACTTGCACAGACATAGCCAAGGAATGGTTCTATTGACAGACTCAGATTTGAAATAGTCTCTGATAATTTTACCACTCAGGAAAGAGGATTTGTTTGCATCAGTTGATTTTGATGTGCCTTTGTCTTACTCTACAGCTTGACTAGAAAACATCTTTAGCCCACAATGAATCGTAACATGAATCCTACTGAATAGGAGGAAGTCTCATCTAACCTCCCATGGTGTTTACCATTCTACCACACCTCTGGTACTTGACAGAGCTTGTTTTCCTCAGGCTTGATGGCAAACATTGGTTTCTCCTCAAAGAGCTAAAGTCCATCCTAGTGTAACTCAGGGTTTGTCTTCTGCTGGATCACAGAGCAGTGTGGGTTTTCATCACCTTCAATACCAGGATTCACATGTGTGGCATGTAAGAGATATTCTAGTGCCTCTGTTTGCATCTTAATTCCTAAGTCAGCTTTGCTGTCCCTGTGGCAGTGGAAAATATCGTTATATATGTTTTAAGAATGTGTTTCAAGTCCATCTTCCACAATATAATTACCCAGAAGTTTCCCTTTTGAACTAGAAGTTCTGAGGGTGCAAAGGCTGTGATCCCCCAATGAAACGTGGGAGCTTTCCTGATCATTCCTTCAACATATAAAGAATATCTTCCAGTGACAACGAACCACACTAGCAAATGATCATAACCACTTTAACCTAGAGAAGCACAGGTAGACTGTTCAAACTCATTTTTAGCCTGGAAGTACCCTGTTCATCTTGAGAACCAACGACTCATGGAGCTGGAGAGGGGCTGTGATGACTTAACGCAGATGAGGAATATGAGTTCCTGAAATGCCTACCAGATGCTTTCCTGGTTTTCTAGTGACTGATTATGATTTCTTTCAAATCCTATGATTATTGAAGTTGCTTAGACAGGCATTGCAGAACAGAGCCCTGGACAGAGTCTTTGTTTCAGGATTGCCTGGTCCTTTCAGTGTAGGTACCCCGTTCATTGAGTCAGGTTTCAGATGTACACTCAGCAGTTTCACCCACACCGTAGCTTTTCACTCATCAGAGCTGGGAACATCAGAGCTGGCTGCCAGGTAGTCCCTCTCCCAGAAAGATCTTTCTGCCTTTGGTTTTCAGCTGCCTCTTGAGAATTCAAGGTGTGATTCCATGGTATTTTAAAACAATATAGATCTGGACTGCTGTGATCTGCCCTCTCTCCCCAGGTGTGACTGTAAAGACTTTCACCCCACTTTTGACTGAAATTAGTTGATTTCAGAATATCTATTTCACATACATTGAATAAGACACAATTTTAGTTTATCTGCAAGGATGTAGTGTTTTCTCCCTCTGCTTTTAATGCAGGAGCTCAAGTCCCTATTGTTAATACTTCTTTCATTCCTCTCTCTTCACTTGTACACTTTGCCCTTGCATGTTTTAGTCTAGATATTGATTTCACACGGGTATCTTTAAGTCATGAATCTGGGTCACGCCCAGGAATTTGTAGTAGATTTTGACTCTTTCTCATGGTCTCTTGTATTTCACTCCATTGGCATATTAGTCTGGGGGTTTTTGCATTTTTTCCAAAATAGGAATCCCCACTTATTCTATCCTTCTTCATTTCATTTAAATTAGGTGCTAGGCTTTAATTTCATCTGCTATTTTTTGCAACAGTAACTCCCTCTCTAGGTATCTGTAGTATTCAGCTCTTCAGCTAATCTAAGCTATTGACCTTGTTATACTAAACCCAACAAGATAGCAGTTTTGTAATTGTGTGATTGAGTAAATTTTTCTTACATTTGGCCTGAATCCTTTGTTCCCATCTTTCTGAAATGCCTGTAGCACTATCATTTAAACAGGTCACAAATGCTCTCTCTTCCCTCTCCGCTGGTATGCTCCTCTGCTGACCTTCCCAGACCTGCTGGGTCTGCCATAGTGAGCATGAGACTCCCATGACTGGGCGGCCACCCTGTGCAATGCCATTGGCTGTCCCCTACCCTCTATGCCATCATGTGTGCCATGCCCCAGACATATCATTGCCAAGTTGCATAAAACAGCACTTATTTTAAGTTGTGGGATTGGCAGGAGGTCATGATACATCAGGGGAGAACACTATTTTGTATAGTAATACCGGCTCAGCTCTATCCTTTACCCCCAAGGTGACCACCTTTATCTGTGGCCCAACATGTCAGACATGCTCCTGAGACATATCCCAGCAAATAGGCAGGACCGTATACACCTACCTTTCACTTTACATGGTTCTCTTGCTCTTAAAAGATCTTCCTCTCTTCTTGGACTGAAAGTTCGGGGCCTACTGGCACAGCTTCAAAACTGGACGTGGGCTAACCCTGGCTATGCCGGTTTCTTCTGATTTGCCCCTAGCTCTGATCAAATTTTAGTCGCTCAGTTTGCTGTTCTGCTCCTTTCCAGCACACCCACTTTTCTAGGGTCTAGATTACTCAAGTTGTGAAACTGGTCCTATATTTAGAATTATGATTTAAGCTGCTTTTATTACATGCAATTGTAGTACATTGAGGAAGTACTAGTTTGTTTTTTTATAACACTTCAGCAGCATTATCTCTGAAGGGTATTAAAATATGCACTTGGCTACATTTATGATGTTTAATTGAACTTTTATTAGCTTTTTTTAATATATCCTCATAAAGCACCATACCCCAGTAAGAAATAATGTACAAGTGGTAGATTATGTAAATGAAGCAGAAAATGCTATAGTTTAGTATTTAGTTCATATAAAATATAAAAATTAGATGAAAAATGTGTTTTTGAACGCAGTTATAATTAAAATTGTATATTGGAGTCTAAGCTACACCGTACTCTGTAAATACCAGCGGTTGCTCAGAGTTCCAAGGAGATTATGTTGCAGTAGATGCTGATAAATTACTGTACAAAGTAAGGCTTTTATTGATTCACTTTGTTTGATTCTCTTCCCTTTTTTTTACTGCATGAGTTTACATTTTTGCAATTATCTGCTAAACTGGAGTAAATTAAATTCAGAGAAGGCAGCAAAAGACAAAGGTGGCAGAGATGCGCTATAATGGCATAGAGCTAAATAGGATGAGAGAAATATATACGCATACAAGCATTTCACCTGGGTAATGGTAACACCACTCTTAGGAGCTCAACAGCCTGGAAATTCTGAAAGGCTGCTTCTGGAAGGGGAGTAATTACGATGCCCGCAGCCATCTCACCTCACGCTGGGATCCCGCGCCACATAACAAGCAATGGCAATGCCATCTTTCCTGCTGGTTTTCGACAAGCTCACAGAGAAAGTGGTGGCAAGGCGAGGGAGAGAAATTCGGGACAGTAGCGGATTGTTTGATGAATTTCATCCCAGATTCAGCCACAGCCATGCTACTGAGGCTGCCCTTGTCAAAGTCATAAATGGTTTGAATGCCGCTGCTGAAAAGGAAGCCTGGCCTTGTTTGTACTATCAGATCTAGCCATGGGGGGGTTATTCTGTAAAAGGCTGGATTCTGTTGCAGTGCCTAGGTGACTGGCTAGCGTTGACTGAGAATGCGTTGAAATGGTTCCAGCGGTACTTGATTGCTTTCCCCAATCAACATAGTAGGGTAAATTCTCCTCGAGAGCAGCCAGTTTCACATAATGACACTTGATCCCAGGGAGAATTCACCAGCGGCCTGACTTAGTTGGCACCGATGCTTTACGCTCATTCTCTTGCCTTTCAGAGAGATATATGAGATGCATTAGAGCAGTGTATTAGAACTCCTTTTTGGCTTTGTTGAAGAGGACTGTATTTCCAAATGTACCAACAATCAGATATACAGAAACAAAAGACTTTCTTGTGCAGTCAAGATTATTAATAGAGATAAAACACTTGTTTGTACCTGTTAATTTGAAGTCAGACTTGGTTTTAATTTTATTTTTTTTTAAAGAGACCTGAATTCTGTTTGTAAATCTGGAGTGACAGTGCTGACACCAATAGATACATACAGTTGTAAATAACTTAAGAGGAGAATCTGACTCAATTGTCTGAAAACCAGAAGTCAGTGAATAACTTTCTGTGGGACTTCAGTTTACATTCATGACCAGTAAGCCTAACAAAGAGACTCCAGTGCTGCTTCTGCTACTCACACCCACTCCAGTTCAACCAGTAGTCTGGTACCATTCTAATCCTGTAAAAATTTACTCTATTATCTGTCTTCTCAGGCTGTAGCAAGGCTGTGATCTTCAGAGGGATTGCACACTTTAGACCAAAGACCTGAAAAGGGGTTTAGCTACAGATCTTTCCGAATTTCATCAGTGGGAAAACGGATTTGCTTCTCCTCAAGATGTCTCTCATCAATAACGTAGTATTTGAAGTTAACATCCAATGAGATTACCTGCAAATTCTCCAGTCTGAGATTATCACCAATGTAACTAAATAGGCCAAGCTGCAGAGGAAATTTGGATGAATCTTCACATTTGCAACAGATAGGTGATCTCAGTCACTGCAACTTAAGAGTCTATAAAATAAGAATATGATTAGCAATTTTTTGTGAACTTCATAGATATGAAATGTTCAGTATGCAAAAGAACTATCCTGAGTAATTAATTTATGCATCAGTTTTCTCATACGTCTTTATATATCCATGAGCTGAGGTAACCTGTTATCTTCAAGGGGCCTACAGAAGAGGGGTTTTTTTCTGTTTTTTACTCCATGACATAATAATTTAAACTAGTATACTGGATTTAAAAAGACAAATGATGTTCATGTGCAGTGGGAATCTAAGCAAAACTGAATTTGAAACCTTTCTTTCTCATTAAAGAATCAGAAAATAATTAAATCCAAGCGTATCCTTATTTTGTTACTAAAATGATATAAGAAATGTATGCAATGTACATAAACATACATTAAATCTACAGGACATTTCAGCTTTCCATTTTCACCCAACATGCAGGCTAGTAATCTGAATAGGAAGTTTATTAACATGTAGTGATAAATTGAAGAATAGTATTTCATATATGGCATAAAGAGATCAGAATTTGACTTGGGGTGTTTACTAATGCTATTGAACAAGCTCTGTTTAAGAAACTAGAAGAAAACATACCCTATCCATTTTTTCCCATTGAATCTTAATTTCTGTTAGGCATCCCCTGATTTGTAAATCAATCTTGTATTTTTCCTATGGAAATACCTAAACATTCACATTGACAATATATATGCTTTGTTTCAAAATTGCCTTTTGACAGTTTCTTTTTAATATTAGGCTTCCCAGAAAACAATTGGACTTAGTACAAATGGATGACTTCAGTTTTTGCACATTGCGTTATGGTTAACCACCCTACAGCAGGGCCCTCAAAGCAGGCTTCTTGGTTCAGTAATGTTCACACCCCTTGCTAATATCCTCATTGCTAATCATAACTTTGGAGAATACATCCTGCTATAAATTGAAAATCATTTTACAATTAACTTATAAATAAGTAGATCATAATTAGAATCATAGAATGGTTAGAGTTGGAAGGGACTTTAAAGATCATCGAGTTCCAACCCCCCTGCCATGGGCAGGGACACCTCCCACTAGACCAGGTTGCTCAAAGCCCCATCCAGCCTGGCCTTGAACACCTCCAGGGATGGGGCATCCACAACTTCTCTGGGCAGAATTGTGTAATGTAACACAATTACATTGTGTTATCTCACTTTGTTTATACAGCATCTTATCATGCTTCAAACAGGCAAATTAGACACATTGTGCTGGGTCATATATGGGAGGGAGTGTTGCAAAGGACATATTTTAATGACCTGAGTTTGAAAGGATCATGTAAAGGTTCATTACTTTGATCATTTCAGAGACATGAGACCACTGTTTTGTTGATTCACTCTGCTTTGCTTTGCTTTTTGGCACTTCATAATAAACCATCTTACCTAGGTCATTGCACAAGAAGAAGAGAGACGGGACTTAACATTGTTTTAAGAATTCTTTCAGTGGTTCTGAAAACACAGTTATTTTTCTATATCAAGCTAACACTGTTTCAATGTCTAATATTTCATAATTGACCAAGACCAAATCCAGATGGTTCATATTATTAAGATAATGTTAGCACCTTTCTGGGCACAGGATGTATTTGCAGCTGCAGTAGGTTATGAGATACTGGGACACAAACCTGTCTTTAGTCCACTTTCTGACCTACTGGGTAGAGTAAGCTGGGGAGAAATTCCACTCTGAGGCAGAAAAATATTTTAAAGAAAGTCGGAGCAAAGGAAATGTTTTTCTTCATATCAACAAGATTTTTGGGGCAGAGGTCATTCAAAATTAGCCAAACTTTGAATTTTATTTCCATCTAGTGATATTTAGCCTTCCTTCTTATCAAAATAAGGTTGACTAATATTCTGTGATGCAATTAAATGTCCTTGAAATTGTGTGCACCTAAATATAAGGAAACAGACTAAGTAAAAGCACTGCCAAATAGCCTTACGGTCTCAAGGAAGTATATACGGCTGTTCTCTTCTGTCAAGAGGCTTCCCCTTGCTTCCACTGATCTCAGTTTTGGATCTGAGCATGTTCTTACTCTATCAGAAAGAATTTTTTACTCATCCATCCCCCTGACTTCAGTTTTTACATCTCTGACTGACACATAACATTTTTTAAACGAATGTGCTGAGAAAAACTAGTTAGA
>KZ506024.1:357180-371878 GCA_002844005.1 Limosa lapponica baueri
CCAAGAGCAATTTGCTAATTCGAGGGGTTTGCTGAGGTTTGGAGATGGGGAGTACCCTGCGCTTCCAAACTCAAAGGCACCTTCTGGTGCTTCAGGTTGGCTCTGAGACTAAATGCCCCTTTTTAAAATAAGGCCTCTGCTGCCAAAGGAAAAGCAAAACACACCAGATTTTTGCTTCGAAAGCTGTGTCACTGTGGGGCAATCCCACACCTGCTTGATCAAAAAGCTTGCTGGGAAAAGGTGGTAGTCATTCTCGATTCAGAAAATACACCTTAAGCCAATAGCAAAGAAGAGTTTGTGTGTCCTGAGTGCTGAATATCAGTTATTGTGATGTATAATTATAGTTAATAGCTATTACTTTCATTTAATTACATAGCATTAAAGGTGTATGGCACTCTGCAGACTAACAAGGAGCATGGGGACAGAACACTTCCAGTTACAGCACGTTGTAGTTTCAGCCCACTACTGGTTTCATCTGGGGAACAAGACAGGCAGGTGGCCTAGGAATAGCCTCCAGGGTCCAACACAATCTCCATTCTGGTTTCCCACAGAGGAGCTTGGCCAGTGAAATCTGGGCAGGTCAGAGGTTTCTCTGTTTCCCAGCTTTCTCTAGCTGCTGGAAGAGACCACTGAGTGTACACAAAATACACCCGTTATAACTCCAGTTCAATATATACAGGCTCCAGGCTATTGCAATAAAGCCGCAGGATAAGATACTCCAAAAGGCTGCCTTTGTATTTGCAAAAAGAAAGAGAAAAAAAATGCAGACGTTGAGTTCCAGGCCTTTAATGACCTTTACATGGGAGAGGCCTTTGGTCAAGTGTGCAGACTTCAAGTCAGAATCAAGACCTGGGAACCCAACTTTGCAAACCCTTTCGAGTACAGTTTCGTTGGTACCTCACTGGTAGCATTTGTCAGTGTGACCTGTCCTGGCTGTAATACCTAGCCTTGCTCATGAATCCATGGCAAACAGCGAAGTACTGTAAACAAATGGTGATAAAAACCATAAGCAAGGTGTTGTCAGCCTTCCACTCTGTTAGTTTGACAATTTAAGATAATTAATTAGGATTTCTGTTCAGGGGGCATGCTTTACCTTCTGTTCTCCCTTTTGTTCTAGTTACCGCTGCTTGGCCCTTCTGTACTGGAGGATGTTCCGACTCAAGAGAGACCACGCAGTCAAGTATTCGAAAGCGCTTATTGAGTATTTCAAGGTGCATTCTTTATGACGTGTTTTTAGACCACTGTGTCATTATAGGAAATACAGCATCTTACTAAAACAGTAGCTGTGCTGGGCTTAGTTCTTCCCCTGGGAAGTCAGTAGAGTCTTACTGTAGTCTCCCATGGCAACACCTGATCCCTAGTCAGTTCTGCTGTCTTCACAAGGGCCCTTCTTTGCAAACTACACACCGTGCCCCTTCATGAAGGATGAGAAATTTATTGTACTAACAAACAGGTATTTTCAGATTATTCTTGGTCAATTGTCTACTGCTATCCAGCTCTGTTGCAAATAGGTTTTGCAGATTTTGCTCTAAGAATCCCCTCCAGGATTACACTTCCCACTAGACTACCTGTGAGTTGAGGACTTTGATCTAGATCAGCCTTCAGCTGAGGGCTTCCACTTAGCAGCACCAATAGGTAGAACAGTGCAGTGGGATGTGTTCTTACCCAAGGAACTGGCAAACAGCCCACGCTGACTTCAGTGGGAGTTGTACGAAAGCATCAGAGGGCAACCAAACTGCCTGCCATGTACTTGACATGGCACTGCTGGCTTCCTCATCCTGCTTTACTGTGCCTGCTACTGCTTCCGTTTTCCACTCTCTGCCAGGACCAAACCCTGGTTGAGTAAGACAGGAAGTCATTCAAAGTAATGTAATTTATTTGACAGGCAATCTTTCTCTGAAAGTATCTCAAGGAACAAAACCTTTCAGGTGGAGCTCACCTAACAGTCAGTCCATCCAACATTTCATCTCCAAACACAAAACTAGCCTTTATCTTTCTAATTAAAAAAAAAATAATATGTACATATAAATACATAGGTACAAGCTTTACAGAGTACAAGCTTTAAGACAAACTCTTTTGGGGGACCTGAACAGCCATTTGTCTTTGAACAGAGGTCTCATCTGTTGGGTTTTCTGCAGAGGGAGGTACCTTGAAATGAAAAGCATCCATCCTTCAACATTTTGTTAATAATAAAATTCAAATACAAGCATGAATGCTCATGAACAGATTCTGAACACATGAAGACAGTGAAGGAAATTGACAAATCTGTTATTGTCAAACTGAAATTGAAGTAACTGCAATTGCTTCTAAAAATTTAGCAATATATAATTCAACGTTATGTTTCTCTAACAATTACTTGATTTCAGGGGAAAGAAATATGTGCCTACTACAGCACTTTATTTTTATTTACCAGTTCAGAGAATACCTGCATTAAGAACAGGCTGGTCAGGCTTTCAACTATGTAAAAAGTCTCTTACTAGAAGACAGAACTGTTTCACAGCAAACATAAAATGGACTTATACTCTGCTATAGCCAAGATGAGCTTGGTTTTTTGCAGAGCCCCTGCTGATATAATGATAGTGTAGCTTCACATTAGAAAGTATTCTCACCTTTGAGAGAAAAAAAAAAGGAAAAAAATCCATTTGCTATAATTTTCAGTGGAAAACAAGCCAATTCTCCACTCATTTCATATTTGGTATCTAAAAGCTTTCAAAACCAAGTGACGTGAAATGCTGACAGCCTTAAGCACTTCCACATATATTATCAATCAAAGAAAGATTTTAAACTTTGTCACACACATTTGCAGGTAAAATTAGACACACTTTTCTTTTAGAAAAGAAAAAAATAGTATTTAAATCTTTTTTAAAATATTTTATTTCCATTATTAAAAAAAAAAAAATTAATGCAGCAGAGAATTGAAGCCACAGGTCTTCAGGGGCCAGACACATTTGAGAGCATAAAGAAATCAGGAGAATGGGTAGTAGTAAACAAAGTGGGATAAGAGATGGTCCCTTACAACATTACACTCTTTAGAATCCTTACCCCTACCTTTCTGGTGCAGAACTGAGAGGAAGCTGGAGTAATACACCTAAATCATGAGAAAAAAAAAGCTGTGGGAAGTTGTACAGTAAGGCAGAGGCTGGTTACATTTACAGCGGAAGTATCCTTGACTTCACATCGATTTTCATATTTTCCTGCCTCTAACTCTGCAAGTACATAACATGTACTCAGTTTCCACTACACTAGAAAGATGAAGGCCAGTAGTTCTGAGACAGATCAGAAAAGAAAAGAAAAAAAAAAATAAAAGAAACTTTTCTGTACAAGGAGCAAATGCTGAGGATTCCCAGCTTGGTTCTGTTTAGGATGGTAAATGAGAACTTTTCATTTTTTCCCTTTCACACCTCAGCCTTTCCTGCCAAAAAAAAGGAAAAAGAAAAAAGAAAACCCATTGAAGGAATAACTCCCTGTGGGACTCTCCAGAGCTTATTTTTCATCCCA
Organism: Limosa lapponica baueri; assembly: GCA_002844005.1. Lineage (NCBI taxonomy): Eukaryota > Metazoa > Chordata > Aves > Charadriiformes > Scolopacidae > Limosa > Limosa lapponica. The sequence goes on from KZ506024.1 coordinate 360,679, forward strand.
CTTACGTGGGATGTAGAAGGCCCAGTGTCAAAATGCAGGAAGAATGCCAGGGCACACACAGGACTGATGTGACCACTGCTAAAATACAGCCTGTGTTAGCGGGCGCATGAAAGAGGTGGGAACACAAGAAGTAGTTAAAAGGACACATCAAAACTGAGAAAACACACTTTTTGAAGAGAGGCTCAGGAGATGTGTCCAGCTTACTGCAGAGCAGATTAAGAGAGGATGTGATCATTACATATATGGAAACAGAGCTGATAATACCAGGTGGCATACAGTATTGCTGGAACTGGACCAACAAAATCCAAAAGCTAGCACTAAAGTTAAGAAAATTAAGTCTTGAAGCCCTGAAACAGAATCTGTTTTCCTAACTGTGAGGCCTCCTAAATATTGGATGCAGGACACAGGAGAACAAGGAGGATAAATAGTGTCTTAGGATTTCTATATGACTAGCTATCCTTTTTTTTTAAAAAAAAAAAAAAGGCTTCTGGTAAAAGTTCTATGATTGGTGGAAAAGGGAAATTGTGGATTGAGCATCCTGGAGGATTGCTCCTGGCCTTGAAATCTGTGAAGCTCTAAAGCCCCTTGTTTATCATTTTTCCTTCCTAAGCCATGGGAGACCGAGAGCGTTTGTACTGCTGTTAACGCTTGTAACTCCTGCAGCTTGCAACACCTGCAGCCTTGTATTTAAACGATACCCATAAACAGATCTGGAGCTGCAGGACTTCACTTGGTCTCCTGTGGTTCTTGAGAAGGGAGGGTTGTTCCCCAGCACACGGTTATCAGGATGTATGGTTTCAGGGAAGGCTGCAAGGAGGTCACTTTTCTCTGCAGAATTAAAAACTGGCCGTTGCTGAATATGAGGCTGCAGCTGGGATGGACCAGAAAAGTTTTGTTTCTTAGACTTCTGGTTTTTACATCGCTCTTTCTCACAGGCCTAGGATTAAATCAGTCACTTGGGAGAGGGAAGAAGATTTTGGGTCAAACGGGCAGGAACCTGCCAGTAAATACCCACCAGCTCTTGTAGATTAACTACTAATATCATTTTAGCTATTCAGTTCAATTATTGCGGACACCTGAATGTCTCCTGCTCTGTAAACATAGTGTTTGTACAAGGTAGTCTCTCCTCAAGCAATTTAATTCTTTAGCCTAAGCACAGTATACCAGTGGGAGTCTTAATGATTGCAGGTATACAAGAGATCACACTAAATGATCTAATGTCCCCTTCTGGGGGCTTCTGGGGACCCCTTCAGCTAGAAAAAACACAGGTCTACAAAGGCAGTCTCTCTGGTCCTGTGACCTGGTTGCTGTATTCAGACTAAGGGGATCAGCTCCTAGAGGAGCAATCGTGAGAAAGATTCATGAGCCTGGTGGTTAACACACCCATCTGAGCTGAGGGAGCCTCAGATTCACATCCCTGTGGTCAGCCAGGCTGAGCAGACTTGCAGTCTCTCAGGTCCTAGGAGAATGACATTTGTCTTTGGGGGCAGGAGAGTAGGAGGAAATTCTTCTGGTTTTCTCTGTCACAAGCAATTCCTGCCTAAGCCTCACAAAGAGTCCTGGCAGCGCTTTCTTCTGAACTCCCAGGATTTCTGTGAAAAGTTTCAGTTTCTACTAACATGTTTTCCTAATCATCCTCCATCACAGGGTGTTTATAACAGACTGTGATTTGAGTCTGTGCTGCAGCACTGCTTCATCGCAACACCAAACTAGGCTGAGTGGGCTTATTGCATCATGAGACTCGAATTCTTCTATCTGCACAATTTTTTTCTTTACTTTTGTACTGTTTAATGTTCTTCATTTCATAGTATTACATAAATTATATGCATTGTGTATTATTTTTTCCTTTACAGAATTCATCAAAAGCTGCCCAGAACCCATCTCCTTGGGGTGCCAGTGGAAAGTAAGTGGCACAGAAACTTACATCAGATTGACAGTCAGAAATTATATTTTCTTATCTGCAGTATGTTTGGATGCTTTCATGTTTTTAATCCCAACACCTTTTAAGTAACTGTATTAACATCTGTTTCCAGGAGCACAGGAACTCCATCACCCATGTCGCCCAGCCCTTCTCCAGTGAGCTCTGTAGGATCCCAAGGAAGCACAGGGGCCCCTTCCCCATCTCCGATCATCAGCATCCCACAGCGCATTCATCAGATGGCCGCCAACCACGTCAGCATCACCAACAGCATCCTGCACAGCTATGACTACTGGGAGATGGCTGACAACCTGGCCAAGGAAAACAGAGGTGAGGGAGTCAAGGCAATGGACTATTCTAGACTTGTCACATAATTTTGATCAGGCAAATAACTATTTTGATAGGAATCCTCTCTGCAAAGTAGGACTGCAGAGGTGATTTTTTCTTCGGTCTGCTCCCAGTCTGTTGCAAAACAGCCCCAAAAGGCAATTCTGATAGCTGCCTCGCTCAGAAACATCTGATTTTTTTCTTTATTTGGCCGGTCGGGACTGGGACAGACAGGTCACAGACGTAGCTGTGGGTAGGATTCACTGCCATCTGTGTTATTCTGGAGAGAAAGGTTTGTGGGAGGCAAGGCAGCTTCCTGCCCCGCAAAGTCACGGAGCTGAATGGGATGCATTTAGCCCGACCATGTCAAAAAGCAGGAGCACACTTCCCTTCTGCAGAAGGAATGAACAGCCCCTAGCCCTCCCCAAATCTGAGCAGACACAGATGGGATCAAGGTGCCTCGCTCCCTCTTCAAAGCAAACTTCTCTCAGCTGAACTGCTTTCCATGAGCAAATGCCTGAGCATCTGACTTGATAATAAAGTATTCTTTGGTTTTCAGGCTAATTTATGTATTTAAGGCAGGGACATGGGCAGGATTCAAATCAAAATGAGGACACCTAAGCGTAGGTGTGTATATATGAGCTGGGGGGCTAATCTCCAATTGCAGTTGATGGAGATTTGTTCAGTATAAACAGCAGAGCTTGGAGAGCTGTTCAGTTCACCCAGAAAGGGACACAGGGATACAATTCAGTTGCCTAACCATAGCTGCCAAATGCTACTTGAGGTATCCTCTCCTGCACTGCCACTCCAGAAGTCCCCTGTACGTCCTGTGTTAGATCTCCCAGTCCAGGCTGTATTTATCAACTGTCTGAGGGCATCTTAAGGGGGCACCACATGCCTCTAAGTAGACAACTGAATTTAGTCCTTAGTGGCTAGTTAGCCAAATTACTCTTTAGGCTGGGATGACCATGTTGTACAGACCTCTATTTGTCTGTCACGGTAGCTTAGATACCGAGCATATTTATAGATAGATGCTTGCGTGTAGACTTTTTGATTTAGTTGTCCTTAATCTCAAAATAAATCTTGCCCAGCATATGTTTTCTTTATCAAGACTCAATGGAAATTAATGAAAAGCAAAGCTGAAGAACTCACTGTTTTGTTCTTTAAAAAGAAAAATGTTGTGCATCAGCCTGTAACATCATGAACCACAGGGCTTTAAAATTAATCTCACCAGCACTAAACTTTCATTCCCATGAAATGTTCATCTTGACTCAATTTGCAAGAGAATAAAATCTATTAAAGGGTGACAAGTAGCAAATACAGCTTCGCTCTTCTGATGCTGAATTTTTTTTCCCCCTGTAGATTTTTTTAACGACTTGGATGCGTTGATGGGACCTATCACCTTGCACAGCAGTATGGAGCATTTAGTTCAGTACACTCAACAAGGACTTCACTGGGTGCGGAATAGCGCCCACTTGTCATAATGACTGTGTGCCATTCACATGGACAGTATACCTTTCATGGATAATTCAGTTATTCTGGACACTGTGCTACAGAAATAGTCAACCACAGCATTGATCCAAACAAAGGTGAATATTTCTCCAATACTCAGCAAAATTTTTCTGAGTGTAGACATGTATGTGTGCATATGTACGATATACAATGATGTCTCTTCAGAATTAATTGTTCTGTACCGCTCTCCAAACATTTTCATACACTAGAAATACTAGAAAGAACTGATCTTAATGCACAAAACATACCCTTTCTATTCTTGTGCTGAAAAACTTAGAAACCAAAATCTCATGGGTTGATTGAACCAAGTGCAATACGCACAGATCCCTATTCAGGAAAGCTCTCAATAGATTTTTAACTTTAAGCTTGTACTGAAATCCTGTTGGCTTCAGCAAAGCTTAAGCACGTGCACAAGGGCTTTCCTGAACTGGAATGAATGAGGGCAAATGATAGACATGGAGAACTTCTACTGCGAGCATGGACACGTCACAGACGTTTCAATATTAATGTGCCATCTCCCTGTTGATTCCCCGCGGGGGGACACAGAGGAGTTGTGTTGTCCGCGTTAAGCTGGAGAAAGTCGGCGTTCCTTCATGTGCAGTAAGTTTCAACAAATTGCATGCATTTCTTTATCTCCTGTCTTTTTAAATAACTTTACCTCTTGTTCAGCTCCTCACCAACAGTATAACCTACAGCATCAAGCAAAAAGCCTGAAAACGGATATGCTGATAGCAAGAGCTTAAAAGAGATGGTGGGAAATTGCATTCTGTTGCTGTCAGTAAATAGATAAATGAAAAAATATGGCAAACTGCAATCCACTTAGAAAAGAAAATGTGTTAATTTCAGCTGCGTACACACAGGGAGACAGAGAGATACCTATAACAGTTGTTGGCTTTGGATGGGGAGGCTTCATCCCACAGATTTGGACTTTCATATCTTTTTCATCTAGCAGAAGCTTGCAGCATTTTCTTCTAGGCTGTATGGGAGCATTACATGCAATTTCCTTTATCTGGAAAGCTGCGTTTGCTGCTCATCAGGCTAAGAACTGTTTTCTATCATAATCCTCTCACTCTTCATGCATAATCCTCAACTAGGCTTTAACGTTTCTTGATTTATGGGATGTTTTCAGTTCCTGTTGACAGGCTGTGTTTTTCATGCCAGAAGAATTAATCCCACAATAATTGGAGTTTAATTTGGGTCAGCTGAGGTCAAGGCCAGTTCATATCAACTGTACTTGCTTTCAGTGCATTTTTGTTCATTTTCAGAGGTTTCCACACATTTAGTTTTCTTTTTCTGTATTGGAAATATATATTTTTTTTTGCAATCAGATTCACAGCCTTTACTCAAGTCAGCAGCTCTGGTGACTTTCAATGGACTTTTCTTGTCTGAGTCACTGTTTGGATCCTTTGATTGTTGTTTTCTAATCTAATTTACTTATATATGAAGGAAATGTAAGTACAAAAGACTCTTTCAGTAGAAGATACAAGTAGAAGTAGCCACTGATAATCAACGGTTGATTGATTGGTCCCTGCTGCCTTTTTTTCCCTCCCCTCCATTTTTGAAGAGCTGCATTTTGGAAAAAAAAAAAAGATACCAAACAACTTGGCATGTTTTCTCTTTCTAAAACATCTTTGGTAACACAGGCGATATGTAGCCTGTGGTAAAGAGCGGGCTTGAGAGCGCACTGAGCCCCACGTACCTGCATTTTTTTGTCAAGGCTGCTTACCATAACTCCAGCTCTTGCTCGGACTCAGAGCGTTCAAACTTTGAAGCAGCCTCAGTGGGGTAGCTTCCGAGGGACTGCTCAGCCCCAAGCCATCCTGGGCCAATATTTATGTGCCCGTTGGTGCTCAGATACTTCCCCTCAAGAGAAGTCCTGAGCTCAGGCTGTGGTCACCTCTTAGCATGGACTTGAGTGTTACAGCATGGCTGGCTTTAAGAGTGAACATGGACCTGCCTTTAAATGACAACCTACACATCCTCCAAGTCCTCCTGTCACTCTTAACTCTGGCTGTTACCCACCCCAGAAGGAACACAATTTATTTGGTCACAAGTACCATGAAGAACTTGATTGGTGCCTTTCTGTTTATCACTTACCTGATCTCCGGCTGTGGAAGTCTGTTGTGATTTACCATTCTAGTAGCAATGGATTCTGTCAGCGGCTTCAATGCCATGTGAAGGTACTGTGGGATTTCTCCTCAGATCAGGAAAGTGAAATTCCAGTTAGATTAGCTTCTGTTTTCTTTGATGGTGCCTATGATGTTTATCTTCAGATAAGTTTGGGGGTTTGGGAGCCCTTACTGCTATTTAATGTTGAGAAATTTTGGAAGTGACATATATTACTTGCCTTAAATGGAGTTTAGTTTTATTGCACATGTGGCATTTGAGTTTCAAATATGGAACTTTGAGGCATGTTTATTTTACTAAGATCGGGATATTTTTCTTAATCACGATGAACTCTTTGTATGGATGTAATATGTCAAGAAACTTCAAAGAAACACAAGAATTAATGCTGTCCTGTTGTAACATTTCCAAGTACTAAGGATCTCTTGTAGATGTCCTTTCTTGTACATTGTTCTTAAATTGAATTATTCCAGCTAAAATACCCATTGCTTCTAAGGAAAAACACTGGGTTTTTAGCTTTTGTGCTGACATCATTTGTGTTGTCTGATGAGCACACTGAGCCTTAACTTCTGGTGGTGTAACAGGATGAAATAGCAGCCATTTAAACCAACTAGACATATGGATATAGACATGGATTAGAGGTTTTGGCCTTCTCTACATAGGGTTTCTTGCAGCTATGATTATTTTGGTGAGGTTATTTAGAATACTCTTTTGTGCAGACTATTTGCTGTTTATGGTTGCTGCTCTTTAGATGACTGAAAGTGGCATGGTGACAGCAAATACTCCATCTCATCTTTTTAGGGCCTGGTCTGGAAAAGTGCATGTGGCTTTTAGGTCTGGTCCAGTTGAGCATATGTCCCCCCCTTAAGAACTTGAATAGTCTTAGGCACTTTACCATGAGTTGAAGGTGCTCTGTGTGTTCTGGATGGGAGCAGACTGTCCTTCTTTGGGGCTCCATGAAAGACACTGTCTTGTTTTCATCTGTTGTAAAAGTCCAGGAACATGCAGCCTTCTTTACACCAGAGCACCATTCAGGTTTGTTTTGGGAAAGTAGTCATTCTGTACAAATCCAGAAGGATTATTCCTGGAGGGAGAGGTTTGCTTACAAACAGAGGCTTCTGAATCAGGTAAAGCAATGGGAATGGATTCAAAAGAACCATGTATTGCAGGTGGATGCAACAAATAGCAGCCTATAGGATCCTCACAGACAGCAAGATCATACAGACCCCTTGGCCTTAATCCTTTATAGTATTCCATAGTGGCATGAGTGACAGGTAAGAACAAAGCATATGCAGAGGTTCAAGTGTGGCCAAAAGCTAAGCGTAGTCCTCCTTGTTGCATGGCAGGATACCCCAACCCCTTGTTTGCCTACTTCTTTTATCCAAACATCACAGGGCTCCAAAGGAAGAGATTATAGTGAATAGAGGACCTTAGGTAAAGGAGGTTAAGCAGATCAAGCCCTAAGTGTAGATAAAAACACATATGTATATACTGTAAATCTAAATAGTAATAAAAGTCACTCAGCATGAAGGATATTACTAGTGCCTACCATTGATCATCAAGTACTCATCACTGAGCAGCCATATCACCTCAGAAGTGCAGTAACTGTTATCAAAATAATTTGTGCAGCTAATTAATTTATAAAAAATGCACCTTTGGGACTGTGCCATAGTATCTCTTTTGTAATACAAATGTTCAACCATTTTTCATGGCTACTGATTCAAATCTACATCACTGAAATGTCGGGATATCCTTTTTTCCATAGATGAGGACATATACTTAGACCTGGCTAATCTGTGCTTAGTTTGTCTACCCAAGAGACTTTAGTAGTCACCAGCCTTAACGCATGTACAGTATATACTATTCACTGACTTAGTTGTAGGTTTTAATCCAAATGAAACTGGAATTTGCGAAATGACTTGGATTAATGGCATCTGCCTCAGATACCCTGCAGATGTGACATTGAATGATTCATGATTTTAAGCAGGAAAGGTTGAATTTTATGTAAATAACAGTGGATGAATTCCTTGATCTTTTTACAAGAAAAAAAAAATTTTAAATGAAAAGATTGTCAAAGCAATAGGTTTTTTAACTCTCCTGAATTTTCTGGAGGGTCATGGGTTCATGGTCAAAGCTATATTAAGAACATCTCCTCCTGCAATATGCCTTGCCTTTACATAATCCTCTTAATGCTTAATATGCCAGAAAGAAATGTTTCTTTTTCACAGCGATAGCAACATTTCCCTCCCCCATTCAGGGAGAATCCTCAAACGAAAGAATAAAATCTCCTAGCACAATAGAAATACAAATGACGCCTGAAGAATATGGGCTTGTTGAGATAACAATAGAAGTATGGCTGGTGCAGACCTAACATTCCTCTTGTTTTGGTATCTTTTTGTTAGCGTTTACATCACATATTTGAACTCAATTTGTTTGAAACTAGAGAATTAGTCTGATTTTCATGTCTTAAAAAGGCCTGGTAGGTCTGATCACTATCATAATTATAATTGTTACATTAGCTTATGTGCTGTGCACCAAGAACTGGGAAGGCATGTAAACATGGATAAATTTGTCAGAATGCATTCAGAAGAGCATTTGTATGATCTTATGTCTAGTCTGTCTCAAAAACTGGAGAACAGTGTCTCTCACCCAATATTGTTAGCATGAAAATTTGGTTACTTCAGTGTCTCTCATGAAGCTTCCATTTGCCTTCAATAAGGCCAAGACTCCGTTTCCATCATTACTGGTTGCCATGCTGTAAATTGTTTTTAAGGTTAACAAACTGGTGAGGCTGCACCTCGAGTGCTGTGTCCAGTTTTGGGGCCTCACTACAAAAAAGATGTTGAGGTGCTGGAGTGTGTCCAGAGAATGGCAACGAAACTGGTGAGGGGTCTGGAGAACAAGACTTATGAGGAGAGGCTGAGGGAACTGGTGTTGTTTGGCCTGGAGAAAAGGAGGCTGAGGGGAGACCTTATTGCTCTCGACAACTACCTGAAAGGAGGGTGTAGCAAGGTGGGGGTCAGTCTCTTCTCCCAAGTAACAAGTGATAGGACATGAGGAAATGGCCTCAAGTTGTGCCAGGGGAGGTTTAGGATGGATATTAGGAAAAATTTCTTCACCAAAAGGGTTATCAAACATTGGAACAGGCTGCCCAGGGAAGTGGTGGAGTCACCATCCCTGGAGGTATTTCAAAGATGGTGCTGAGGGACACAGCTTAGGGGTGGTTTTGGCAGTGTTTAGGTTGATGGTTGAACTCTTCTTAAAGTTCCCTTCCAACCTAGACAACTCCATAATTCTAAACTGGGAAAGTCACTTTAGTCCCTGTTTGTGCTTACCTCATGAAAACTACATAGAGGGAAAAAAATCTAAGATTTGGAGCACCCAAGGCTCCGTCATTCTTTCAAAAAGACTATGGTTTTCCTTGGTGAAAGAGACGACATTCAGCTGGGGCTATTTCTTCAAGCAATTCCTCTGCCTCCACTTGCTGTCTGGCTCTATTGCTCTTGGTAGTCCTCAAGTATGCCTGCACTTTCAGGAGTGTTGTCTACTTTGGCAGCCCACGCTACCTTTCAAATGGGGTGCTGGGACATCTAGCAAGTAACCCACAGGATGCATAAGGGGCCTTGCTTTCCCCCACAAAACTAGCAGCAAATACAGCAAGGCTCCCTCTCTTTTCCGATCTGTGTAGCTTGAATCTCGCATGCTGTAGCTTGAATCCCAGCCTCATCCCTGCTGCCCTTAAAGGACTCCAGAGGGTCCAAGGAAAACAAGATAATGTCGAAAAAATGGGGATTTCCTCTGTCCCAAGGCACATATTCCTTTTTGGGAGTGAATATAGAGAACAGCATGGATCATAAGGCACTCAGGTCTCATGTTTCTCATATGTACTAACAGAGGGATACTTAACACTTATCTGCCTCATAGGGCTTTATGAGAATTAATTAATGTTTGCAAATGACTTTGTATCCTCAGAAGGAAAGTGCTGTAGAAGAGCTATGGAAAAAACTGTTAAGTACACTGGATGAATTTCACCCCTGAGTCCAGAGCTACAAGACCCTCAAAATCCTTAAATACCATGTAAGCTCTCAACGTAAGCGCCAGAGTACATAAAACTTGTGCTTAGCGCTGAGGTGAGTCACAGCCGAGGTGAAATTGCCATTCCCAGAGTATCTATAACTTTCATCCTGGTAGAGAGGAAGAATCACAACAGTACATAACGGGACAAACACCGTAGGTTAACCAAGTGCTGTGTAGCCATCCTAAGAATTTAACATCTTTTTATGTCTATGAGTCACTTTGTATTTCTGTGAAAGAAATTTGCCTCCCCAGTTGTTTCTCATAGCAGCCTCAGAAACATTCAGATCATTTGTTATTCCAAATCCAGCTTCAAGTAACTTCAAATCAATGGAAATTTTCTTTTAGAATGGTGCATTGCAGAGAGGACTAGTCGCTTAATGAAACATTTTTTTAAAATGTCTCTTTCATAACAAAATGTGTGTCTGTCTGTGATGCACATTACCAGTAACTGAGCTGGGAAGTCAGAGATATGTTGGGAGCACAATAGTCATGGAGTTACCTTCCCAAATCACACCATCATTAGCCAACATCCCTGGGTCAAACTCCCAGCTCTGTTCTGAGACGTTACTTCTAGAAGTCATCAATAAAGCACTTCACCAAGGATCGAACACAAGTCAAATCAACAAAATGTTTCCATTGCTGTTCATGTTATTCAGGCAATACTAAAAAATCCTTCCTTCCTTAGCACTAGTTATCCGTTTCTCCTCCATTTGGCATTCTTAGATATGGAATTCTCACCCTGTCAACAGAGATGAAAGGAAACACTTCCTGCAGGAACAAGCTAGATATAGATAACATTTACCAAAGGACAGGCCCTTTTTAGTCTTTTTCTTACTTCCCTTTTGGAAAATATTTGTATTGAAAAATTATATTTTCATTTGTAGTTTAGATTTATCATAGAGTCAGAGAATGGTCTGGGTTGGAAGGGACTTTCAAAGATCCTCTAGTCCAACCCCCCTGCCATGGACAGGGATACCTTCCACTAGACCAGGTTGCTCAAAAGCCCATTCAGCCTGGTTTGAACACCTCCAGGGATGGGGCATCCACAACTTCTCTGGGCAACCTGTTCCAGTGCCTCACCACCCCCATTGTTAAAAATTTCTTCCTTATGTCCAATCTAAATCTATCCTCTTTCACTTGAAAACTGTTGCTCCTTGTCCTGTCACTACAGGCCCCAGTCAAAAGTCTTTCTCCATCTTTCTTATAAGCCCCCTTCAAGTATTGAAAGGCTGCAATAAGTTC
>KZ506024.1:375281-395545 GCA_002844005.1 Limosa lapponica baueri
CTACTTAATCTAAAATGTTCCCCGTGAGAGCCCTGGTCTTATCCCTCCCTCAGGCAAGACTCACATTGGCTTCAGTAGGAGCTTTACCTGAGCAAAAGTACAACATAGGGACATTACAAAAATAAACACATCACATATGAACAGTGCTTGTGCTTGGTAGTCATTCCTTTTCTCTTTAGTAAGAAGCATAGGGTAAATGCTACATCTGTACCGCTCCTCTGTCTCACTCCTTTCTTTTTGCTGTACGACTAAAAAATTGAGATTCAAAACCAATTGTATTTGTTCCATTCGCTCAAGCAAAATAGAAATCTTCTGGGGATCAGTTCCAAGTCAAATTAGAAAATACAAGGAAATTTTGCTTTTGTTTGTTTTCATGTTAAATTATGTAACACAATTAAACAGGTTCATGCGTACAAAGGCAATGAAATTATAAATGACTTGTTTTACTGTTTGGAGATTTTGCTATGTCCACAGTTCATATAAAACTCATGTAGCACAGTTTCTGGGATGGTGAAAAATCCTACTGTAATGTAACAGAATGAGCCTTAAGGATTTGTAAGAATAAGCACTTTTATATTAAAAAGCAAATATTAATTCATCAGTAAGATTACTTTTTTAATGTGACAATAAACCATGAAATCAACATCCTTCTGTCTCAATTATGCCTCATCTGTCTCTTTCTTAAACCTGAGGAAAAAAATTGCCTGGTTTTGTGTTACGGCTTTCGGGTCCCATCACAGTCTCCTGTGCTCCTGCTGAAGCCACCTACCCCTCTCCACACTTCTTTCACAGGTGAGCTCGTTTGAAACCTTCATACAAGGAAGGAGGAAAGGCTTCTTCATCAAAGCAGATCTCATTAACAAGGATTTAACTGTGGTGTCTGACAGAACCAAAGACGTGAAAAGAGGCAGCTCCCTGGGGAAAGGAGAACAAAGTCACTGCTGCTTTTTAGTGAGGCACAGGGTGAGCACATAACTCATCCAAACTTTTCTTTATTTATATTTTGAAGACAAGCCGCTGCACCTCAAGACCAGTAACGTCTCTAAGCAGCGCCAAGAGAGCTATGACCTCAGCAGTTGCAGAGCAACTTCACAGTTGCAGAGCAGTTCACAATTTATAGGCCGGTATTATGATAAAACCACAAGAAATACAAGTACCAAGCCACTCTCCATCTTGCTTTCCCCTGTACACGCACACACACATATTTTTTGCCAATTATTTCCTGATTCCTACAGCTTCTTCCCGCATAGGATTGCCATCTCTCAGAAGTATTTATTCCAGCATGCTTTTTTGGGCCAAAACCTAAATGCTGCTGTTTTAACATGACCATTTCGGAAGTGGCAGCTTCTGGTGATTCTTCTCTTTTTGATCAATACCTGGGGAGTGGGGGGATGGATGTTTTCCTACATGTTTTCCCAAGCAGCCTCTGACAGCCAGAGCAGGTACTGGCTGAACATCTCAGGGGCAGGCCAGAAGGAATGAGCTTCCCCAAAAAATGTTCTGCGCTTTTGTGACTCAGCACCGTACGCAAACACGTGCCTTTAATGGATTGTAACCGTCCCATATCGAAACACACAAATGGAGAGCTTTTGCTACTGAGGGCAGGGAACGTACTTCAGGAACAAACTCTGGTTTGTGAGATGCCATAATTCATGATGGGCTGACACAAGACAGGAGAACAGGCAATGGACGGTCTCCCCAGGCATCCCCATCACAGAATCACAGACTCACAGAATGATACAGTGTTGGAAGGGACCTCTGGAGATCATCTACTCCAACGCCCCTGCCAGAGCAGGTCCACCTAGAGCAGGTTGCACAGGAATGTGTCCAGGCGGGTTTTGAATGTCGCCAGAGACAGAGACTCCACCACCTCTCTGGGCAGCCTGTTTCAGTGCTCTGCCACCCTCAAAGTAAAGAAGTTCCTCCTTGTGTTTAGGTGGAACTTCTTATGTTGAAGTTTGTGTCCATTACCCCTTGTCCATCTTCAAATTATGGAGACAGCTTCCCCAGGCATTGCTTGCAGCAGCTGAGGAGCTGATGTACCATGTAGCAGAGGGCCAGTTACGTGTAGCTGTGTTTCCAAGACCACTGAGGCTCAGAGTGAGCCCCCTGCCATCTCCCACACCAGTGACGGTTCACTCCTACACAGCAGACATGCCTCCATTAACTTCTGCTAGGTTGGACCTGCTTGCTTCAGTGCTGCCTCTCCCCCTGAACGCCTCACTGGTTTTCTGGTAATCCTGCAAAATATTCATGCAGAATTTTACTTCCCAGCTTGTTCCTCAAAAACCTCCTCTTCTCAGGGTAATTCAAGGTCAGGAAACAAGTCAGGCATCACCAAGCTGAAGACCTGGAGAGCCCATTACGACGATCTAGTCTTACTTCCCAGGAAAACACAGGCCATAACATTTCATCAAGGGATTCCTTTATCAAAGGCTAATAACTCAATGAAGAGAAGCCTAACCTTTTATTAAGGCACCCATTCTTGATTTAAAGATACAGAGCCATGAAGAATTTACTACAGCTCTTGGACTGCTATTTGCTACATATTCTGCCCCAGGGCTTCACTTTGAATGGTATCAAAGCCAACTGCAAAACCAAACAGAAAAAAAGGAAACTCAAAACCTGAAGATGGAATATGTGCACTGAAAGAAAGGGGAAAAAAAAATACGGGGAAACTTTACATTTTAGGGGAGTTTCTGCTCTTAATTTGAGGAAAAGTATGCATAGACAGTAGTATTTGCTATTCTGAAATAGAATAGGCTGCGCTCTTGTTCATGAAACATGCAAGCCCACAGACAAAATGCCAAAGGAAACATTGCAACAAGTACTGCTGAAATGCAGACCCTGTTGTGGTCCTTTCCCATTTGTGTCAAGCTCACATTCATACTAATGTGACTCTTAGGTTTTCTTTAATTTAAGAATAGGAACCAGCAACATGTGTGGATGTTTCTTAAAATGAAGCCCAGGCTACACAACTGCCTAGATAGGGATTATTAGCTTGAAATCTCCTGTACTATAAGGAATTATAAATCAGCTGAGATGTACTGAGAGTGTCTCCTAGGACCATTTATGCAACTCCTGACAGTGTGAGCGTCTACTGATTTGATTTTCTGTAGTCATTTTTCCAACACCAGTATTACAAATCAGCTATAAGAAGCTAAGGTTACATATGTCAAGAACTATTACTTAATAGCACATATGCCTACATGTAGTTTAAAATAATGGAGAACCCAATCCTACAGACACAGATGTTTCTTTTTTTTTTTTTTTTTTTCCTGTTCCACAGAAAAGAATTTCTCAGTCCCACAGTGCTATGGACAGTTTCTCAGTGCTATGGACAGCTTACGATTTACAAATCCCTCTGGGTAAAGCAGAAAGAGTGGGCACTAAGCACAAGGAGTATATCCATTTTGAAAAGCAGCCGGGGAAAGGGTACCCGTCTTTGAAAGATCACCCTGAGAGATATGCCCAGCCCTCTCACTGCTAGCAAGTTTCTTAAAAAGTACTAAAAGCAAGCTTTTGCAGCTATGGCTAGTTAAGGGTTTAGGTATTGCAACAAGACACATCATTTTAGGTGCCTGGCCCCCAACAGAGCATAAAATCCTGTGTCAGGCCCCAGGCCGCCCTGTGCACTATGTGGAGGCATCTGGATAATTTGGATGAACAATTAAAAACCTTCACTTGAGGGAAGAGCTCCTGGATACAGGCAAGTAGCAGTGCCTGAGCAGGGCAATAAACTCCAGTCCCAGCACCTGATAGTGCCCCAGGGAAGCCCTTCCACCCAGGCAGATCTAGGCAAAGTATCAGGGTATTGAGCCAACCTGTTAGGAAACGAGCGAGCCAGGAAGCAATAGCTACAGTATTTTATTTTATTTTTTTCAGGTTAATATAGTGGATTATTTGTTACAACCTGGCAGCAAGCCTTTCTTAACATAAATACGCCCTCTCTCAGGAAGAGACCCTAATCCAAGCTGCACGTTGAGACAAAGTACTTATGTGTAATACCAGTGTTTGAAAAATCAAATCAGTAGAAACTCACACTCCCAAGACAGCCTCCATGGTCCCATCACCAGCCGCACTGCACTCTCTGCCGAGGGCCTGGGACATGAACCACCACAGCATGTGGGCTCCATCCTTATGTCCGTACCTGCACATCCCATACCGGCAGCAGTCACAAAAAAAAATCATTAGGCTAAATGGACCTTTGATGTCATCAACAGAGTAGTTCTTACTGGCATTACTCACTGATAAACTGAAAAGGGAGGAAGTTAAGAGTGATAAAAGTCCTTTAAACTTCAAAGACACGAAACAATAAACAAGGTATGGTATTTTGGCAAGTGGCTGCAAACTGGCCAATCTGGACTCAGTGGATTGTTTTTATAGCTCTCTTCATGATGCTGCATGGAGTAAAAGCTTCAAAAAGGTTTATATGGAGCAGGCATAATTTTTTCTTGCTTCATCAGAACATAAATTTTAACTAGGGAGGGATTTAAGGATCGAGGCTTAGGTTCTGTTATCTAGCTCGAGCTAATAGTTTCTAATCTAAACAAGATAAGGTATCCTCTGCTGTGCATTAAGTTGTTTGAGTTAAAAGACTGCGAGGATGGAGGATTTAAGTTTAAACTCAGTGAATGAGGTGTACATCAAAAACTTATTTTGTCTTGCCTTGCTGCTTTAGGACAGTCTCAGAAAACTCCTCATCGTCATCCAGACAAAGCCACAAGAAGAGGATAAAGCTACATTGTCTGTCTCCAAGCATGAGATAGGGGTAAATTGATACCCCACTTCACATGCTTTCATAGAGCTCCTGTGAAAGCATGAATAGGTGCTTTGAGAAGACGCAAGGCAGTTGGAACCCTGAAAGCAATCCAAAATTCACTTTTGATTATACCTTTATTGTGCGCATGTTCTGAAAATTTTACACGAAAGAAAGAGAAGTGACCCAACTGGGTTTGCTTCCTCAGCTCAGCTATTCTATTCACCTTTCCATTTGCCTTGCAAGTGCCAGTTCAAAACATGTGGGTCAGCCACAACTGGCTCATAATGAAGAGATGACATTCAGATTACACTGCATTTATTAAAGTAATGAAAGGACTCCACTAACCAGTGTCTTCCTAATTTTAAGTAGTGTTGCAAATTGTTCACCATCCTAGTTGCCCTCTCTAAAATTAACTGGACAGATCCTAATCGCTCTACTGCTCCTTTTCAAGTAAGACTGTAGAAACAAATGCTTTGTGGATTTCAGCACAATGTATCACAACCTCAGCACTAAATCCTCTCAGTGGCACTTTCCCTGGTAATATTCTTCAGGTACCTCCTGAACGCCACTCAGTCAACTTCTAATTCACTCCCAACTTTCTACCTTTGAGAATTTACTCATTTCCAATACTACCTGCTAATATGAAAGACAACCTGGTTTATCTAGCCAACACAGTAAAACAGCACTGTAGTATGAAGTAGGCTCAAAACAACAAGAAACACTTGAAAGTCAATTCCTTTTTCTGCTTCAAGAATGTTTGAGGGTCTAGCTCTAGAAGAAAGGTTTTTGCAAACAGGGCTCCTATACGAAAAACACAGCCTACAAGAGCTGCATGGGAGAGACACCTTCAGCTGCAAAACTCCAAGAGAGCTTTCCACACTGAGTTATAACAGGATGAGGAGTGGGATGATCTATGTAACCAAGATGTGTTTGAGTGCCTGGGTCTCCTGACAGCCCTGGAGGTCACTGTCTAATCCTACATGAATCCGTTGTGACTTTCCAAGGAGCAATCCACATGAGCAAGGAAGCATAGCCAGAAAATGTGAGTGCCTCACTGTCAGAGCATTTAGTACCTACAGACAAACACTTAGACGGTGACCAAGTTGTGGCTCTTTTGACACAGAAGGCACAAATTGTCTTTGCTTGTGTTACAACTCCATGTATCGACCTGAGCTGGGTGGGTTGGAAGGGATACACCTCCTGCTAAATATCAAGGGGAGCTCCACTTTCATTGTGCTGCATGTGCTTTCACATCTGAGCACATCTTATAGGCCCACTATGGAATTCCAGATAACCCTGCATTACCACCCTTCAATGCATCTTGGAGGTATTACCAGAAAACCAGACTTTAAGGATGATCTGAACGACTCCAAAAATGGTAATAATAGGAAATCTTGTGGATCATCACGGAAAAGATCTTACCATGGAGACTGCATGAGCAGTGTGGGCAAAGCATGGCAAAACTACTAATACATGAAAAGGAAGCCATGAATAGCTTGAGGATGGCATAAAAGCAGACAGATAGCAAAAAGAAGCATTAAAAAGGCTTTATAAAATAAGGGCAAGACCTTTCCTCTTGATGTGGTAGAAAAAAGGGATTCAAGAAGGTGAGATAAGGTCAGGTTACTGGAATAACGCAGGCTTCCTGGGTAGCAAGATATCTACCCAATGAAGTAAGACAGCATGAATGTTAGAGATGCTAGAAAGGAGCTGGTTACAGTAATTAAGGTCTGAGGTGATGAGCTCAGCACCAACTGCCTAAAAAACATTACAGACAGCTCAACGAAGACATCTGCTCAGGGTACAGCTGCGATCCGAACAGCTAACAAGATGTTCGGCTACTTGGTGAATGCAATGGTGAATAAAGTAGAAAATACTCTCCCTTTATACCAATCAGTGCTGAATTCTCCTCTGGCATATTGTCCATGCCCCTCCCCAAGCTCTAGAAGGTCCTGCAGAAACAAGTAGAGGTCAGAGAGTAAGAACGAGAATAAGTGAGTGGGGAGCGGAGGCAGAGGCAGGGACTATCACAGGAAGCAATTGAAAAGAATGAGATTTGTTTATCTCAGAAAGGCGAGAGACAAGAAGGGACACAGTAAGATAAAATACCAAATGCTCTGGAGAAGTAGTTTCTGACACTTCTCTCTACCTTGCTGCATAACAGAAGAATAAAAGAACATTCAACGAAATGAAGAGCTCATGTATTCAGAGCTGATCAAAGAAAATTCTCTTTCACATAATGTGTAATTGGACAGTGGAAGATATCTCCACAGGAAGCACTGAGGTCAAGAACTGTGCAGGATTCAAAGAAGGATTGGACGGCTGTGTGGATCACAGGAATACCCAGTCAGAACAATTATGCTAAACTTTGGAAGAAGTATAAAGACAGGCTTTCAGAGTTTAAGCCAGTACCTGACTACAGAAGAATTAAAATTAGGTTTCTATAGCGGTAGATTATCCCACATCTTTCTCTGAGGTCCTTCTATCTTCTTTGCAAGCAGTTGATGCGGGTCCTTTTAAGGCCAGATCATCGGTCTACATGAACTACACGATTTCTATTTTCCCACTTCCACATCAGCTTCAGAGGCACTGAAAAGCTTCCTCTCGCTGCAACAACGTCAGCAAATTCAAACCTGCATTTTTCCACTAGCGATACAGCTATGGCACCACCTGTAGCGAATCAACACAAGGCATTTTTGTCACAACACAATTTCCTTTAACATAGGGTGGCTACGGCTGTGGAGCTGGAGTCACGTAGGCATGGAGCGACAAGAGTTCGCTACCTTCCTCACCTCACCCCAGAGTCAAGCTCAGTCTTGCCTGCTCCTTTTCACTGTCGCGCACTCCCTTTTACTGAAAGGGCAAAGCTCAGTCATGACCTGAGCTTAATCAACAGCACGTAGCTCTCTGTTAGGAGGCTTGTGCCTATGAACCTCCTGTTTCCTGACAATATACCCCTAAGAACTAAACTTTTCTAATAGAAGTGATAATACCGTCTTCTCTGGCCATGGCACTAAATGAAAGGAGCCTCGGCTTTCTGTCAAGGTCCACATAGTTAATCCGTATGCTCAAAAACCGTATCTACCGGTTTCGGGACCTGGGGGCTGGACAGGAGATACGGGCTCCATCCAGTTCAGCCCAGCTGCAGTGGCAGCGGTTCCGCATCTGCACCCCAGCACGTGACAGTACGTGTACTTCATGTAAGTAAACTCTCTGATACCTCTGCAACCAAGCACAGATTTTCTGCATAGCTCTGGTAGGCTTAGATGCCTGAAACCTATTTAACTGCATTTTAAATGCTTACATCCCATTTTGCAGGTACACAGGCTTCCAGTTCTCCCCTCCTTCCCTAGCCTTGTGAACCACCCGCTGACCTCAAATTCAGCCTGTTGTTGCCCTGCCTCCTCATAAGCAGCAGCCCAACAACTTTTCTCTGTCTTAACTAAACCTGAGGCTAGCTTATTTTCACATGGCATGATCCTGAGCAGGATCAAAGGGGCAGGGCAACATTTACCTTCCCCCTCCCCTTTTCTCCTCTTTGGATGTGGGCTGGGGGGGGGCCACATTCATTATGGCTTGTGTGCAAGGGTTGATCTTTCTATTAGCAGACAGATACAGCTTAGGAACCTGCACAAACTAAATCCAAATAAAACCAAACCCTAAAACACTGGGGAGGGATTCTTCCCCTAAATCATTTTGCTATTTTTATCTGGGCCTTTGCTGTCCTCCTGCTTGTTCCACAGGACAGTTCCATGTACTATGTCTGTGCATGACTCGACTGTTCCTGAAGCTGTATTCACCCCTAGCTAACTCAGTGGAGCAGTCAGAAGGTAACCACCTTTTTTCTGTGCAGCAGTTTGTGACGTTTCTGTGCTCTGCTAAGTACCACTTCCTTAATTTTTATAATCTCATAGGACTATGAGTATCGTCTGGTTACTGTACTGATCATTACTATAATTTTTAAATCTCTTTAAGGTCTCTTTGACCCCTCAGAATGAACCTCTTAACTTTGCCTCAGAACTGAAATCATTGAAACCATTAGAGTTTAGTTGCTTTATAATGCACCTTTCTCCAAACATAACCTTCCTGAGACAGTGACCCATGCTCCGTGCAGTATTCTGGAGGGGCCTAATAACCATCTTCCAGAGGACTGTATTGCCTCTTTCGTGGTGCATCATAGCTCACTGTTCCATCAGTCTAGTGTCTTGTTTGCCTTTTTTATTGCAGCTGTGCACTGAAGTGACGGTTTCTATGATTTTTTTTCCACGGTAACCCCTTTCTCTCTCCGATCAGCGTGCTGGATGTAACACCCATTCCCTACATTTGCTCTTTGTTCCCAGACTAATTACTTTTCATTTTCTATACCAAGCAGCATTTGCCATCTGCTGGCTCATCAACTAAATGATCCAAATCCCTTTTGAATCCGCTTGCATTGTTCCTTATCGCCGCTCTGTGCTTCCAGTTTTACCATCCAACCAGCGGAGATTTCACACACACAGAGCTCAGCTGAGGCACAGAAGCAGACACACAAGAATCTATGGGATCTTCTCACACCTTGGGCAGAGCATCCCGTCTGGATTTGCCACTTCGGCAAAAATTAAGCTCACATACGCTTCAGGTTGCTTGAGATAAAGGATGGTTTTAAGCCCAGGCCCCATGCTGGAGGACAGGGCAAGGCAGTGTCTTACACCAGGGATCCCAAAGATTGCAGGTGGGATGCTGCAGCTTTCAGAGACCCCATCTGGTGTGTCCACACCAAGATACGGCACACACTCCACTCCCCACCTCACAGCTCTCACTACTGGTACTGGAAGGAGACACACATACCACATCTCCTCCTCACACCGTGTCCCATTTGTCTGTGTGTGTGTCTGCACGTGAGGAAAGGGGAAAAGGAAAGAGGACTACAGAAACAAGACGAGACTTCATTCATATAGAAACCAACATCACTATAGTCCCATAAGCAAGCAAAAATATAAATTTCCTCTTAGCTTAGCACTGCAACCTCTGAAAATCCACCACAAAGAACTTGTTCTGAACCCCCTCAGGAAATGTCCCATGCATGGAAGGCCAGCCGTGTAGGGAAGAAGCAGGGGTCAGCTGGGGACACACACTCTTTCCCCAGATCTGAGCACCAGAATAGCGCGGGCTAAATGCTGATGCTTTTAAAGCAGGGTTTATGGGCAAGCCTTATGCATGTGCCACATGGCATTCTCTTGGAAACTCTTTTTCTGTCTTAGCAACAGCAAGCCTGACTTGCTGGTCTATTGCCTTCACTTTATTTCGACTGTCATGTAAGGCAAAAATTGTCTTGGCTTACCCAGAGCGAGCCACCTTTTGGATGATCTTTTCCGGTCTTCCCTTGAAAGCATTGCACCCACTTGAGGCATTATCAGTTGCCTATCCAAGATACACTCAGGTAAGAGAAGAACCAGACAACTTGTGCATTTTCTTGCAAATTATCTAATCATTTATTTATGTGGGAAATGACCATAGAGTAGTCAGTTCAGAAAGTAATGGTTTTGAAGCTGTTTTATGGTCCGCATGTAAAAAGACCTCTTTTTTCTTTAAAGTGCATTGACTTTTCTGAATGCCAAGTTCAGATAGTCTGGGCTTGACTTCAAACAACATTTGCTGCTCCCATTTACAGTGTTTTTACATGGTGATTTGAGTTAGGAGCGCAAAACATGGATAAATCTTTAATAAGCTACAAGCATCAGAGGAAATAATTTGTGCTATGCCTTTCTCGGGCAGGAAACCAGCATTCTCAGCCTCACTAACTTGCCTTTGGCTATAATTTTGATTGGAGATACTACACTTTATCCCAAACTTTCCACACACTTAAAATCAGCTGGAGTTCTAGGTGCTCAGCATTTCTGAAAAACAATTTTTACCTCTATTTGAGCATGGAAAAATCAGCATTTGCTCCATACTACACTCATCTTCTGTTCTGCTACGAAAAAGTAGTAGGAAAAAAAAGAGTTTTGTTAATTCATGGCAGCATTGTATTACTCTTTATTAAGATATAAGTCAGAGGAATTAATCACAGGCATGAGTGGAAAGATTTTTCATAGTCCTCCACTTAGTGTCAAGTGTCTAAGAAGAGAATGAAGCTCCAAGCTAAATTTCACTTAGTTCCACATCTGAAGAGTTTGCATTCTGGGAGAATAGTGACAGCCAATATTCAGCCTTTTTGAACAATAAAACTCCTGCAATCTGGTTTAGACCTGCTCCTGTACATCACAGCTCTATGATTTGTGTAGCATGCAGCCTCATAGAACTGCCTGGAATTCAGGAGCGTGATTTGAGCATGCATCTGTAATATTACTCGCTTCACTGGAACTTTTGAAAACCTCCTTTACCACAACATTTAGACACAGCCTGGACCCTCAATCTTGCTTTCCCTTCTGGCAAATTTGCATCCAGTGAAAGTAAGACAGGAATCTTGCAAAAAGGGAAAGATGCCAGTGTTCCCTCAATGGAAGTATAATCTTCCCTATCTCAATATCTGAAGCAATTGAAATTCTCTCCAAGAGCATTGCAGAGGCCTCCGCGTATATGCAAAAAAAAAAACAAAAACAAAAAAACACCTAAACCAAACAACCCTGTATTGATCAGTCTCTTCCTCTGGCTCACAAACATCCTCCAGATCTTTTCCTACCTCTAGCCTCAGCACAAACATTTTCTTTTCTACTACTTTCTATTGCTAGCTCAGTTGTAACATTCATGCCATTTCATGCTGTCCTTTTTCCTCATGCTCCCATCTTCATTCTTGTTTATCCCTTCCTTAGGTGTTGTGGCAATTCTGTCTCTTTCTGGGAATCCACACTGGGCTGAGAACCAGAGTAGGCCTGACCAATTCAAGAAACTGCTTTCTCAGGAGCTATCAGTGGGTTTCCCAGCAGCGCAAAACAGCCAAAGGATAAAGTGCCCTTAATCCCAAAGGATTATTGCCCTTTAATGCGCCTTTGATGCACCGGGACTTGCAGGATCCAAAGGAATGTCCAGAGTTGAGTTTGAAGATGTTGACTTACCAAGTTTTTCTCATTTAAGACTCATAAATTTCTCCCACGGCACATTTCCCAGGTAGCCATTATATGTGATACTCAGATTTGTAGCAAAGACATTTGGTTTGCTTTATCCAATTGTTTCTTTTCTCCATAACCCCTTCTTTTCCTGTATCTTTTGCAAATAAAACAGAGACAGGTTCTGATCCTGCAGCCCATAATCTGACCTTATGTAAGAAGACAGTGATGCATAGCAGAAAAGTGAGAAGAATATAAGAGACTGACTTTTATGAGTAAGATTCATCTTAGTTAATATCAAACATTCCAGAGCACAGACCTTTACATATAAGCTAGTCACCCTAGGGTCTCTTTATAGTCAGTAGAGACAGGTACACTCAAGGCTAGCTGAGCTGTAGGTATCTAAATTAGGAGAAATCAATTCAATTCTTCATTTCTCGTTCCGATGGCATCTTCTGTGTCAGCATTCACTAAATCCACTGCATCCACTTCACTGATGTCAATGGCATTTTTCAACACTTGCATTCTTGGAGATACCACAAGACATATCATGCAAAAAAATGCCAGAGTGCAGCTCTGTCTTTCAAATTACCCCAAGACACTTCCCAGCTGTTAACTGGAGGTTGCAACAGAATCTAAGTTCTTTTTCCAGATATGGAACTCACCATCATTCAGGTGAAAACCTCAGAAACAGAACAAACGTATTGACTAATTTCCACCACTGAAAAACTGAGCTTTTCTACGTCTTTATAGAGAAAGAACCCCAGCAGAACACCTTGCCGTCTGTGCAGACAGAAGAGAATATGTAAGCCTGTTTGAATGCTGCCAATGGTGCCCATTAAATCCCTGATCACAATGAAAAAAACCCAAACCCTTGGCAGCACTGAACGGAAGTAAAATGTATGGATTTCCATAGAACTGAGATCTCAGACAATTTTAAGAAGGAAGACAGTGACTCCAAGTACAAAAAGGGAAAAAAAAAGAACTAGGGGTAACTGTCCTTGTAACAGAAAAAACCTTCTCCTGTCTTAACACAAATACACAGAATCACAGAATGATATGGGGTTGGAAGGGACCTCTGGAGATCATCTAGTCCAACCCCCTGCCAAAGCAGGTCCACCTAGAGCAGGTTGCACAGGAACATGTCCAGGTGGGTTTTGAATGTCTCCAGAGACGGAGACTCCACCACCTCTCTGGGCAGCCTGTTCCAGTGCTCTGCCACCCTCAAAGTAAGGGGTTTTTTCAAAAGTTCCTCCTCATGTTTAGATGGAACTTCCTATATTCAAGTTTGTGCCTGTTATCTCTTGTCCTGTCACTGGGCACCACTGAAAAAAAACTGGCCCCATCCTATTGACAACCTCCCTTTAAGTATTTATAAGCACTGATCAGATCCCCCCTCAGTCTTCTCTTCTCTTCTCCAGACTAAAAAGATCCAAGTCCTTCAGCCTTTCCTCATAAGAGAGATGCTCCAGGCCCCTAATCATCTTTGTGGTCCTCTGCTGTACCCTCTCCAGCAGTTCCCTGTCCTTCTTGAGCTGGGGAGCCCAGAACTGGAGACAGTACTCCAGATGGGGTCTCACCAGGGCAGAGTAGAGGGGCAGGATAACCTCCCTCAGCCTGCTGGTCACACTCTTCCTAATGCACCCCAGGATGCCAGTGGCCTTCTTGGCCACAAGGGCACATTGCTGGGCTCATGGTCAGACTACCTGGAGAGAACTAACATTTCAGAGAGTAAGAACTCTCCTCCCATTCAACCTGCAAACAGGCCAACAAGGGTCTGCAAAGTCCTGCAGTCAGCAGGGAGTCCGTCTGCTTGGTCACTGTGAAAAGAGATCCACATTTCTGAATACAGAGAAGCTGGGGAGTGGAGTCAGGTAAGAGACACAGCTTTGTTATAGTGATCAAATATGCCTACCTAGTGCTTTTTTGGTGGTTTGGGTTTTTTTCCAGTTGCCAAACGGTGACTTTGTTGTTCTGAATAGACCAACCTGTGTTGTAGCAAGCACCTGCTTTTGGCAAAACTCCATAAGAGTGTCTGTGTCCAATAAAGCTCCAAGCTCAGTTAGAAATGATGAAGAAACTATAATAAGAAACAGAGCAACTGAAATCAAGGCCTCCACCTCAACTTCTCTTTGAAGTGGAAATGCAGAACTTATAATCAATAAGTGAATATTAGCCTAGGAAGAATATGAAAAGGTCAACATCATAAAGGCACCCATTATATCTATATATAGGCAGTATATTATTACCTAACAATATCTTTGAGTACTGAGTCATGGTTTCAGATTCATTGAAAACGAGGCTGCAGGTGCCAATCCCCTCGTATATTTGCTCTTCACAAAACCAATTTTGCATTGAGGGAACTGCTGAAATGGAGATGCCAGAGCACTATCAGGATGATGTAGAAATCTTTGCAGATGTGCAATTTTCATCTAAAATAAGTTCCACTGCAGTGTCCTAGGCTGCTTCAGCACAAAATTAGCCAAAATAAAACTTATTTTTATGTAGTCTTCCCAGTTCCAAGGGCAGATGCAGCCCTGACGTATGACTGGGGGAGGACTCTTCACCATTCAGCTGCGACCACAGAATCTGCGCTAGTTAAGAGTGTTGCATCTATCAATGGTAATGAGCAAGGGGAGGAGAGGACTGAAAGATCTTCAGGCTCTTCAGTAAACCCACGCTTTGTGCAAAATAGGCCTGATGCATCAGTCCATTCTGGCCACTTTTGCACCACTCAAAAATGACTACTGGGGAGTAAAGTAGGTTGATAAAATAAAGGCATCAGGACAGGCTCACGTGCCAGCATTTTTGCTTTCTGTAGTTGGACAGCTTGAAGACACAGTAGAAGTATCCATTGGTGACACCTTTCCCTTCGACCACTGGTCTTGTGGGCTGCAGCAGTAACGTTAACAGCCATATTGCTCCATCATTAGCAAAATGCCTGGAGCTAAGTGTTGGCTCTGACTCCTTCCAACAGCCTTCCCAAGTTCTCCTGGTTTTCTTTTTTTTTTTTTGCTTCCTGCCATTTTTTACCTAGATTTTTGTTCTTGAGAGTGCCTTCTGTGCAGAGCGCCCCACAGCCATTTCTCCTAATGCCAGGCCCAAATGTAGACTGCTACTCTCTGCAAGTTCTGATCTTACGTTGTTTTATCCTTTCAGAACTGTTCCTAGTAAGATGCTCAGGAAAAAACAAAATAAAGGAAAAAAAAAAAAAAAAAGAAAAGATTGTTTGCAAGTGTAGATTTTCCCCCAGGGGGTTTTTTTTTTTTGTGATGTTTAAAAATCATGCAAGAGAGACAGTTCTTCCATGGCTTAGCTTCAGGAAAAAACAAAATAAAGGAAAAAAAAAAAAAAAGAAAAGATTGTTTGCAAGTGTAGATTATCCCACAGTGGCTTCTTTTTTTCTGTGATGTTTAAAAATCATGCAAGAGAGACAGGGATTTCTATCCCCGGCTAGAAATCTTCCTTAATTTCTTCCACTCTTGAAGGGGCAAGAGCAGCCCCGCTTAGCATAACTAATTAATGATGATTGTAATAAAACATATAGTTCATCTAAAGAATATCTGACTGCATTGTGTCTTGGCGTCGCGGTTAAAAAGCATGTGTACATAGTGATAGGCCTTATGTAATGTGTTAATGCTAGAACCCAATGCTGCAGATGAGATTTTACAATAGCAGTTTCACCGGTTACCATGAAACAATAGTGCTCGGTCAGGAAACTACTGCAATAATCCCGCGGCTTTTACATGTCAATATTTAGGGCATCGCTACAGCAGGCTGCGTTACTACAGCATTGCAGGAGCTGTGAAACGTGTCTCCGCCGTTCCCAATTACCTCTACCCTGCCAGAGACGTGCAAACCCCGCAGATGAGCACGTTCTCTCCTTTCCCTCCCGTCTGTCTGACCGATGATCCACCGGGGCTGCTTAACCCTGACCCTGCAGCGTCGCTAAAGGACATCGGGGGAACCTGTAGTGCCTTGTCCCCGGTCGGAGGGGGCTACACCTGCAATGCAGCACCGCTGCTTCCCTGTCCGGTGTTGCCGCCGGCGGGCAGGTGCCACAGTACCCCAGGATGGAGCCCACCTTCTACCCTGTCCTCCTCTGGTGGGGTTGGCTGGGGGACAGCCAGGGCACTGCCACTGGATGAATCCCACCCGCTGTGCGCAGCTGGCTGTTGCAGAGTGTGTGTGTGTGTGTGTGTGTGTGTTGTACACACGTGTTTGCCCATAACACAGCGCCGCACTGACGGCCACGGCCTGAGTGACTCGCGGGTTGTCGTATTGGGTGTGTTTGGGGATAATTATGCACATCTGTACAGAACAGCATCGCACAGCTTTGTGCGTAGAAAAAGTTAGGACACAAGGAAATGGCCTCAAGTTGCGCCAGAGGAGGTTTAGATTGGATATTAGGAAAGATTTCTTCACTGAAAGCGTTGACAAGCATTGGAACAGGCTGCCCAGGGAAGTGGTGGAATTGTCATCCGTGGAGGTATTTAAAAGACGGGTAGATGTAGCGCTTAGGGACATGGTTTAATGGTGATTAGCGTTAGGTTGATGATTGGACTCAATGATCTTAAAGGACCCTTCCAACCTAGACCATTCTATGATTCTATCTGGGGGATGAGGGGGGATACCTTGTATCAAACTGCTGAATTACAGGGGTGAAGCTATTGCTATTAAAGGGTCCAGAGGGCCCAACCTACACTTTGAGGTGAATTCAGTGTCCCCTGTTCTCATCTCTGTGCTGCCTGAATAAAAAGCAAACCTGCATTTACTGCTGCAAACTGAACTCGAGTTGGGGAGTCTCCCACCCGGCATAAATTCAAAACAGGTGACTCTTACAAGAGCTCCTTGACCAGGAGAACCATGGAGTGAGAAGTGAGGATATACCTACTGTATGACAAGGAAGAAGTCCATTAGCTGTCACAATGCAGCCATTTTCAATTAGTTATTTGCCTGTAGGGGGGCTGCTGCCACAGAACGAGAGCTACAGAAGCTGCAGGCTGGTGACTGGGACGGAAAAATCGGAGAGCAGCAACTGATCATCAGCTTCACATTATTTAGGCGCTCTGTTCGGAGATGGGATGAGGGTGGTGAGCCTTCTTTTACTGTATGATCAGCTTGGCTCTAGTAGAGTCAAAGCAACTGGCAGTGCTTTTCCCCTTAAACACAACTACCCACAGGCCAGGAAAAGAGCAAGCAATGGAACAGCCAATTTTCTCTTTTCTCTGTGGAATAGCAAAGGATTGACTCTGTCGGCCCTCGTGTTTGTACGTACTATGACAGCCCAAGATCACTCTGGGAAACACGTGAGACTGGAAGGAACACACAGAAGTATCAGCACAGGGAGAGATCTTCCATCGGTGGCTTTGCATGCCTTTTCTGACAATAGCAGACCCAGAGCTGTTCGGTATTTATGACAGCAGCCTTCAGAGGCCATGGCAGCCGCAATCACTGCTCAGCCACATCTCCCTTATCAGGCTGCAAGTAGCAGGACACTGAGCCTCTCCTATTTCACCCGGAAATTCCTTTGTGCTGAAGTTACTGGAATTATATCAGATGTACTTTTTGTAAGTTGGAGCAGATTTTGACTCAGAAAGTTTGATTTACATGTAAAGGTTGCTCAACAGCAGAATTGTCCAAGTTGGAAGGGACTTTTAAGATCATCTAGTCCAACCATCAGCCTAACTCATAAAAAAAAAAACCATCACTAAACCATGTCACTAAGCACCGTGTCAACCCATCTTTTAAATACCTCCAGGGATGGTGCCTCAACCACTTCCCTGGGAAGCCCATTCCAATGCTTAATAACCCCTGCAGTGTAAAAATTTTTCCTAATATCCAATCTGAACCCTCCCCTGGCACAAGTTGAGACCATTTCCTCTTGTCCTATCGCCTGTGACTTGGGAGAAGAGACCAACCCCCGCCTCTCTACAACCTCCTTTCAGGTAGTTGTAGAGAGCAATAAGGTCTCCCCTCAGCCTCCTCTTCTTTACACCGAACAACCCCAGCTCCCTCAGCCTCTCCTCATAAGACTTATTCTCCAGACCCCTCACCAGCTTCGTTGCCCTCCTCTGGACCCACTCCAGCACCTCAATGTCTTTTTTGTGGTAAGGGGCCCAAAACTCGACACAGTACTCGAAGTGGGGGACAATCACCTCCCAAGTCCTACTCACCACGCTGTTCCGGATACAGGCCAGGATGCTGTTGGCCTTCTAACACTTACCTCATTGAGATGCCCCAGCTAAGACCCCAGTCCCACTGAACGGAGGCCTGTACGAACACCGCCTCTCCCCCCAGCCCCAGATTTGATTCCAAACTCGTAGAAGACAGCAACAATGCTTTTACTGAAGTCAGCACGCTTTGAGCCAAGCTTCACCCTGTAAATATTTACACAATGAATAAGCATATGATCTGGTTCCCAATCTGGCTACTATAACTTAAGATGTTTCTCTGTCAGCTCAGGAGCCTGGTAGTGCAGATGCATTGCAACATGAGGGCTGTACAAGACACAGAAGAAGATAATTTACTCTTGTCAATATTTGGCCCATTTCCCCAGACTTTCCTATTTTTATCCTCTTTTTAACACTAATTCCTTTCCTTTTTTCTGTTTCTTCTTAAACTAATACTGGCCTATTTTAACTATTTGTATGTAATCTTTGCTGAAAGTACAGTATGGCTACTTCAGGCTTTTTCACTGTTAACTCTTACTCCAGCTCTACTTCACAAAACAAAATAGTTGTCCCCACATGCCCCTCTAAAGAATTGTTGGTTCCTCTTTTAATTTGCTTATATGTCAGCTTCTATTTAAAAATAAAATATAATCATTGACTAACCATTTTAAAGCTGTTCTTGCGAACCTAAATTAATCCCCATTCCACTTGTCTTTCTGCTCCACAACTGCCCCCTAGAGAAATAGCTCTGTAAGGAAAAAATAATACACGCATCCAGTCACATGGTACTTTTAACAGTTAAGTTTGCTCCAGACTGGCAAGGACTGAGATCGGTAGAAGTGTTTCTCAGCAAAATTGGAAAATGCTGGCCCAGTGAAATGGATATATTTTAGATAACATAACTTTTCTGAATAAAGTATTTTTCAGAACCTTTTTTTTAGGTAATATAATTGAGAATGAAAATTAGACAGAAAGCAACCAGCCGTAATGTCCCCATAATTTGACAGGTGAAAGCTGGTCAAAACTCTAGTTAGTACTTGCCTCTGCCACGGAACATCCACATTTTGAAGAGGCGTTTCATTAAAACACTGATTGAAAGCCAAAGATTTGGGGTTTTCTCATGAAGGTGCTAGGAGGTTTCCTGTAAATATTTTTCTAAGTGACATGAAGAAACCACACCCTGGCTAAAAGAGCTGGTGGTCAACCAATCTAAGCAGACCTGAACTCGACTTTCCCACCTAAATACCTTGAGCAGTAGCGAACTAGCTCTGGGGAAAAGCCTGGACGTTCATAAAGTTATCACACAGTGCAGAACACGAAAATACTTGAAATTGGAACATTTTTTACAGAACAGAACAACTGTTTCTCTGCTCCAGCAATGCAGGTGGATAAAAGAAGGTTCCACATCAGCACTTTTCTTAGAGACATACAGCTTCATCCCTGGAACTGAGTTCATGTGGGTAGACTGATGTGCTTCTAGCTAAACTGGAGTTTTGCCCAGTATCAGTGGGGACTCCTAGCAGATCTATCTAAGCAGATACAGTTGTAGGACTGGGGGTATTTTCTATTTTTAAAACAAATTGCATAGAACAGAACAGGTAAGCTAGTAGCAAACAAACTTTCTGTAAGTAGCACAACTGATAAGCCCTGGTTTCCTAAGGATTTGTGTCTTATTTCCCCTACATTTCCATACCCATATTATTGTGCCCATAGGGGGGCACAATAATGCCCACTTTCCTATACCAGGATCCCCACATACCCTGTCTTCCCCCACAACTGGTCATTCCTTCTTCCCAGCCTGCCCACAGACACACTTCACAGTATCCCCAATGCCCTCCCCTGAGCTGTAACTGGGGAAGAACTGGAGAAGGGCCCACGCATGCTGTGACCGGTTTGGCACAGAAGTGCCCTGGCTGGCACTAGAACGCTCAGCCAGAAAGTTACCTTAGGCTCTCAGGCTACCTCACTGCTGCTCATTCTGATTAAACTTCTAAAGCTTCGAACTGCTGAGGCGGAGATCAGACTGGGCTGAAACGGCCACTGGATTTTAAAGTTACTAAGGAAGAGCAGGTAGCACCGTTGCACTTCTTTTAGGAACCTGGGTAATTAAAAATGCAGAATCACATGCGAGGAGCCAGTGGGCGTTATTCCCCTGTCCAGGCAGCGAGGGGAGGAACCAGGTCCTCTTCCTGAGGGAGAAATCCCTTCTAGGGTGAGGCTGGCGAGGCCCGGACCCGGCTCAGCCCCGCTTCGGCCACCAGGACCTAGCCAGGGCAGGGACAGAGCTGGGCCGTGACACCACTA
>KZ506024.1:399897-409971 GCA_002844005.1 Limosa lapponica baueri
ATGTCAAAGCTTCAGGTCTCCCAGTTGGCATTCTACCTATTTAATAGTGCTGAAGCTGTGGTTTGAAATTTAGTTGCTTGCATAAGTAAAGCTTAGCCGCATTGTGTTTCACTCTTCTGTGTTGATTTTGCTTTCTGTTCTCAGCTATCAGTAAATACTTTAACCAAATTCCAACGTAAAGGAAATTATCAGCTGTAACCTCCTTATATTTGGCCTGCTTGAATTCATGGAGAGCTTTTCAGCTTCTTGATTTCTAAGTAAATAATCCTGAAAAAGAGAAAGCTAATTTTGCTTAGGAGAAGACACTGCTCAGGTACCTTACAGAGGCATTCTTGCAAATGCAGGTAGGTTGGTTTGAATGCCAAAATGTGAACGCACCGCTGATAATTGTCCAAAGTAAGGCTGAGAACTGCTCCAAGGTTTTTCCATATTGACTTAGAGACTGGCGGTATTCTGGCAGTGTGAGGTGTGTGGTGTATTTTGGCAGGATTATGGGGACTGTTGCTGACAGTTTTTAGTCAGGTTCTAGTTGTCAGTGAATATCCAAAGTAAAATACAGTTCTGTCCACAATGTTCGTGTCTTCATCTTTTTGTCATGACTCAGATCAGCTGTTAGTCCAGGGCATGATGAGTCAGCGCCTTGGACAAATGGTTGTACTCCACTTACATCATTTTGGAAACCTAGGAGCTATTGCTGTTTAAAGGAAGTCATGAAATTGTTGGTAGTTCATACAAATAGGAAAGCCCATGGCCCTGTGGCATGTAAGGTAAATGATTAGTGCAGTTTACCAAGTAGAGTAAACATATTTACCATTTTAAGCTTTTGAATGCAACTCCCAGTTGAAGTAAAAAACTAAATTAATAGTCTGTATTGAAGGGATACTGTTCCTGGTTTCTGAATCTGCCTGTTGTTTCCAGGAAACGTTAGACCATTGGGAAACTGTGAAGAGGGGCTTTTTAGTCACTATTTCCTAGATTTCCATGCTGCGATTGCATTATTTGGTAAGCAGTTCCAGGAATCCTCTTATAAAATAAACACAGGGGTGGGGTAGGGGGGTAATGACTCTTCATTCTAATTTCTGGGTGATCAGGAATTTGAAGTTGTAAGTGTTGCCCCTCCATAACAATTCCCATAATTTCTCTGTTGATTTTTAACCTAAGCTCTACAAACATATTTTCCTAGGGTAGGCCGTTTTTTCTCTGTAACCTTTTTTGTATCAAACTGTCTCCACTAAGTAGCAGTGTAACACTGTTGGTTGGATGTCAGAGGTACTTAAAATAGCAACTTAAAAGCACTTCAGGCCAGGAATGCAATTCAGATTTCAGTTTTGTTTAGGAATCCTAAAGAATTAGAGCATTTTTGTTTTGTCCTAAGAATTTAGAACTGTGTTTTTCCAGGAAAACACAGAAACGCTGTACTCTGTCTTTTCACTTTCCTTTAAATGTAGGAGGAAACTTGAGAATATATTGGATCAGATGAAAAGTTTGCCTAGGTAATAGTAAAGGAACAAACATACTGAGATACTTTGCCTTTATATTCTGAGTTGCAGTAGTTTGTTACCTGTAAAAAAACTCCAACAATCTTTAATGGCTTTTTATTCCATTCATCTGTTCAACCCATATGGACTTTGAGCATCCTTGATGTCTTGTGTCAGAGAATCCACAAATAAACTAGGCAGTAGATGAAAAAATATTTCCATTTGTTTTGAACTCTCCACTTACTAGTTTCATCTGATTCCTCCTAATCTTGTTGGTCAGAGTTGATGATAAAAGTAATATTCATGGACTAATGAAAGATGTAGAAAACTTGAGCAGAAACTTAAAACTTCAAGGCTAAGCATTGAAGCCGTATCTTGTGAAGATTTTACTTCAAAAAAGATTTTGCACTTTTGAGAGTTTCAAAGGCAAATCCAGAAAAACATTTGGGAATGTGACTATCCAGTGTCAGTTGGAATTAAGTAATGTCATTCAAAAGCTGCCATGAACAGAAAATCTACATCCGTAGTCATCAGTACTTTTGCTAGTTCTTAGTTACTTGAGTTCTTAGGGTTTTACTGCTCTACATGGTTAGTGCTGCCCATATGTAACTAGGGAGATGGTTCTCCTTAGTATCTGGCATCAGTTACCACTTGAGATTTGCAAAGTAGATGTCTTGCCTCTTCCTTTTCCCCCCAAAGCCTGGCCTGATCAGCTCCTGCTGAGTGTACACTGATAACATTGAGTTGAGCATAAAGCACAACTGCTCTGGGCACTTCTAAAAAAAAAACCAACCAAAACTTGTGGAGAAGTGGTGCGTGCCTTCTCATTACATTACATAAAGCATTGGCTCAGCAGATTTGTTTCGCGTGCATGCGCATACATACACATACACGTATATATACACACACATGTATAGCCAAACAAATACATAAAATTAATTAAAAACATGTTGTCTCTTTTGACAAGATTTCACCAACCTGCTGGCCTGAAGTCCAGGGAAACTGGGGAAACTGAAGGTAGCGTGCGTAAGAAGTTTTCGCCAGCACAGTTCCTCTGAATTCTATGTTAAAAAATTCAGAGCGTTCACAGATTCCTTGCTTTGATTACCTCATAAAAAATTTTCAGTTATTTATTTCGATCAATTATACCTCCACTTACCCACTTTTCCTGCCTTGTGAAGTTTTACTTTAGCTTTACAAGGACACTTCCTTCTGTTGTGCCTAGGAAGTCTGTGGAAGTCCTACATCATTCGGCAGCAGCAACTCTTCTCATTATTTGGGAGGAGTGATCATGGTTTACTTATGCTGCCTACTGACTGCTTGACCTCCACCTCAGCATAGGCTTCTTGTGTAAGACGCAAGTTGTAGGACTGGATTGTCATCAGATTGAAGAGTGTACAAACTAAAAACTTCCTAAACAAGTTCTATTGATTTATTAGGTAGAAAAGTGAACATCCCACTCTTCCTCTTCAAAGGAAAGAGTAACACAGTTCTCTGTTCTCAGATACTATAGACAGCTGAACATAGGGGCTTGAAGGAAGACTATCCAACTCATATGCTCATCTTGTTTATTGTTTCAGATACTCGAGTCCAAGAGAGAAAGAGAATTTCCTTTTGGTGATTTACAATCCATTCACTATGTTGCTATTGAGAGTCCTAATTCCACAAGCTATGCTCCTTATTCTGATTTTACTTAATGGATTTTATTCTGAAATTTAGGCATTTAGAAGGTGGCATTTAGAGTGTGCTAAGTCCTCTTGGGGTTGAAGCCCCAAATGAACATAAGTACAGAAGAGAAATAATGAAGCCAGCTGGTGAAGTCTGCTGAAATCTGCTAGTGTATTGTGGCAACAAGAACAGTTGTATCAAGGAGGTGATATTTGAACTAAAAAGTGTTTTAATACAACATGTTTAAATACAACAATGAAAATTTATGAAGAAGAGCCACTCGTCACTAAGGAGCTCTGAAGGAGGAGAGGGGAAACTTTGCCAAAAACCAAAAAATGCAGAAATGTTGAAACTGAAGCAAGAGTCTTCTGTGAGCAGAAGAAAAATTCAACCAAGTTAAACCACTATTTGTGACAAGCTCTAAATGGACTGTAGCTGCTACTGAGTGTTATTCCTAGAGGGGAATGAAACATTGTCAGTTGGTCTCAAATTGAATCTGGCTTGCTATTTTTCAAAGAACTAACCATCTCAAATGCCATGTATAAAAGCAAAAAGAGTATCTTCTTGAAAACAGATTGCTCAAAGCTGGTGCAGACGGTGCAGTGATGCTGTTTTCTGTACCTTGTGCTCATGGTTCCTTAAGTTGTGACAACTAAAACAATCATCTATCTCAAACTCCAAATCAGTTGTGAAAAGGTCTAAACACTTTTGCCCTGTACAGCTGTTGTATAAATGGTTACCTGCTGTACAACTGCTATAGATCATTGTGCTGATTTGCCAGCAAGAGGAATGTGTATCTCTTAGTTGTTACTTGTATGTAAAGTACTTGATGTTAAAGTAAACTGATATGAAATAAAGACCATTTTGAGTTGCAAAAATAGTCAGTTTGAAAACTGGTTTAGTTGAGCAAAGAGTTCCTGTGTCTTTGTCGGGGAGTGATTGAACTGAAGATCAGCATATAATTTCTTTGCTGTCAAGTTCTAGTGAAAATATGCACAGAACAGAGTTGTAGAATAGTCATCTACACATAAGGAGTTGATTCTGAAGGACTTGGATTTTTCCGTGCTTTATGTTGGTCGTGTGGTATTTCACCTTTCCAGCAAATGACATGCATATTTTAGAAAAATACTGTTTCTGAATATCTCATACTCACTAACAGTTCTGTGTTTAATATTTAATTTGCCCAAGATTTTAATGATTGTTCTTTCCTAAATTATACTTTTAGGCTTACTCACAGGAGGTGGAGGTGGTGTTGAGTGGTTTTGGGGACAGATGTTTTAGGTGTCCTTCAGCTAATTTCGTTTCTGTTGCATTACAATATCATCAAAGATTGAACTGCAAAACAGAATTTGCTGGTTGACCCTGTAACATCAGGTGCTTGTAGTTAGGAGTGATTATCGTATGGGCAGATGTGGCCTAAGATGGGGGGCTTTTTGATTGTAACTTTCTCTGAAAACTCTTACCCTGTGGAAAGGTGAGGTAGCCTACCCTTCTTGTTTATTGTGGGGGGAGAACATAAGCAGGGTTAGTTAGTGAAGAGTAGCTAGCTCATGTCAACTGTCTATCCACACACCACAGTTAGTTGGCTATAGCCCTGACCCTAAAAGGCAGTTTCTAGAAATGGCTAAGATAAACTTAGGATCCTACTGGCAATGAAAGGAACAGTCCCATCCATTCCTCTTTTCTGGCTTGTCTCCTTTGGCTTTGTCTGCTGCTTTTGTGAGTCAGTTCAGCAGGAAACTAACCTGCTGCTGTTTTAAAATCAATTTTGTTGATTTAGTGAGATGAATTGCATATAGCACCAGTATGAACATGGGGGTCGTGTGAGTTCAGAGGTAGTGCAGAGGTTGGGAAGAAGGGATAAAGCCTGTTAGGCCAGCTGAGGTTGAAGACCAGAACCGTCCCTTTTGGTGGCAGTCAGCCATCAGGTTAACTCAACATCCTAAGAAACTTCACCCTGAGAGTTTGTTTCCCACCTGGAATAAAATTCAGTTGCTTTGCAATGTACTAATTAGTTCATTTTAATATGAAACAGAAACGTTAACTCTGATGTGTCTAAAATCACAGGAATTTAAAAATACGTATCTTTAAAATTTTTTTAAACTTTTTTTTTTTAAGTTCTTTTGCTGGATTCTGAACTTTTCAGTATGTGATAGGAAACAGTTTTAGACCCTGTAGCAACAGCTCTTTTCCAGAAGATTCAGCCAAGATCTCTTGTGCTGAGAAATGTGTAAACACGTAAGACGGTTCTTTCCTCAAAGAGTTTGCAGTCTAGTGCCAAGTAGAGTGGTGAGTTTGATGTGGGAACTGGAACGTAGATGCATGAAACTCAAACAGGCCACAAAATACCCACTTGATGGAAACAACTTTTAAGCCCTGCTGAGCAGGGATGGATTTAATCTACAGTTCAGGCAAAAGATTCTGGTACTCATTAGCAGTGGCCCAAGATATCCATACTTCCGTTAGCAGTAGAGATACACCTTCAAGAATAAGGCTTGTGGTGTTTGAATATATTAATTAAATCAAGTTCTTTTGCATTAGAAGACGTTGGCAGGATGTTCTCTCTGGTCAGAAATGTAAAATAGCTCTTACAATGTGTTACACTTTCACTCAGCTTTCAGTTACCTGAAATTGGATTATCTGGATTAGAATTTACTTGTGCCATGATGTATTTAGACACAAATTCGGCAGGATTATTTGTTGAGTCACAGTGCAGCCTCATCTTGTCTTTGGAGATAGTTCATATGCTTTCTGTAGTGCAGAACTATGAATTGTATATTTTGCCAGATTTGAGTTGGCTACTTGAAGAGGCAGCAGAAATGTTTCTGCACCATATACCTGGTAAAGGGAATGCTGAAAAGTGTGGCAGAGACAACTCAAGTTTGGGCAGGACTAGTACTGACCCTGAATTAAAAAACACATGAGGATCCATGTGCACTTCTTACAGAGTGATTGAGATCTGTATTCCATGCTCCCAAACATTTTTCCCCATAATACCTTTGGGTTTGGTCTGGGTTTGTCTGTTGTCTGTGTTATCCCAACTGTCTGAAATAATGGAATGCCACTTGTTTTACAAACACACCATTCTGAATTTAAAGTATTTTAAATAAATAACTGTCCTGCATCAGACTGTGTGTAACAGATGAGATTAAAACAAATATTAACTTAACACCGACATTGACATCTACATTCTTTGTTTTGCTATCTAAAATCTCAAAACTCTTTTATACACACAGACATGTTTATAGAATTCATAAAATGTAGACTTAACATTTCATTCCATTACCTGGTCTGGAGGCTTTGATTAACAGTCTTTAATAATAGGATTAAGTAGTTGCAGATTGGAAAGTATAATGCTAGGCCTATGAAGCAGTGTACAGAGGGATGTTACATATCTTTTCCTAGTGGACTGTATTGAGTTTTTTTTTTGAGGTGCCAGCATGTTCAAAGCATGAAAACTCTTAGTTTTCCCTCTTCAATTTTGAAAAGGATTGCCCAGTAGAAACTTGAATTTTAGTAAAAGAACTCTTATTTTGTAAAACAGTAAGATTTTACCATTTGAATGTGGTCTAAAAAGAGATGCAGGGCCAAGTTATGTCAATATTGGTCACAGGAGTTCTTGATTATTATTTTTTTCCTTGAAAAGTTTTTTTCTGTTGCACTGAAAACTTGAATTGTATTCCTAGGGATACTATTTCTACTTTACAGGCCTTTTTGCAATTTCAGAGTTTGTTGGGATTTTTTTTTTTAATTATTGCTTCAGATTTCTTTGTGTTCACAAGTCCAGAATATGAGCATTTGACTTTATTTAAAAAGCTTTTCTCTGGGTGAAGGGTCACTTTATAGCTTGTCCTTCAAGCTCTAGAGATACCCCGAAAGCTAGTTACTATGGTGGTTCACTTTCACTGAGTCATTGTTTGTTTGTGGTCTTTAATTTGTGAAAAAAGAGAAAACTGTTCTGAAACAAGTTAGATGCTATAATAGTAAAAAAGATTAACTCTTGTCTGAAATTGGCATGCTTGTGATGGGTGTAGAGTCCCCTCTGGGGGGGCTCTGTGATGGGTGTAGAGTCCCTTCTCTAGATTTCCTCTTCTCCTCCAGCACCATTTCAAGGGATCTTTAAAAAGCATTTATTTTACTCATCCCTTCATTATGATTTGTATAGAGGGAGCATCGTATCATCCTTACATTTCTTATTTCATG
Source organism: Limosa lapponica baueri (assembly GCA_002844005.1). NCBI lineage: Eukaryota > Metazoa > Chordata > Aves > Charadriiformes > Scolopacidae > Limosa > Limosa lapponica. The sequence goes on from KZ506024.1 coordinate 407,247, forward strand.
AATCAGTGAGCATTTTTCAAATCTTGCTTAACTTCTCTGATTTAATATATCCTGTGCAAGATGTCTCTCATGCTCATTTGTTCCTTAGGTTTCAGCAAGGCAGCTGTAGAGGTTATCTTCCTTCTCAAGGAAAAATTCACACTGTAAGCGCAAGTCTTTAGAAGTGAGGATTCTCCTTAGTCCAGAAACCTGAGTTCATCATGCAGTTCCTGGAACTACAAAGGGAGAAATTAGTCTCCCAAGTTTTCATATCAGCATTACGAAAATAATCCACAATTCTTAAGACATGAGCCAGAGACATATAGTAATCACTGAAGTACCACGTTCCTGACTTGTGTGTTTAGAATTTAAGTGGACTGGCTGATTCAAAAATCACGTCTGTCAAGGAAATGGTAAATCCTCATCAGATATTGTAAGTAGGCATTATAGCCTACCTTCTCTAGTTTTGCAGGCTCTAGGAAGACAACTTGTGAACAGTTATGTTGTGGTTTTAACACATTAACCTAAAGTCATTTTGTTTTTCTGATTTCTAGTTTTATCAACCTATGCACGTACCCATGATTCTGATTTTGATTGGCCCTACTGCTTGTGGTGTTGTGATCTAATGGCTTTTAGACTAGAGATCTTTATTCCTTGCATCCCAGTGTCCTGAATAAAAATTGAATGTGTTCCAAAGTTTCAGAAAAGCTTACTCACGTAAAGGCAGTTCTCCAGTTTATCAGGCATTAGATATTTTAGTTTAAGCAAGAGCTTGTCTATATAGGGGTCAGAGTAGCTACCTATCAAATCCTACCTTCTCAAGAACTTAGTGATTGGAATAAAGAACATCTTTATTAGACTGTTTTTGTCATGACTCATAGCATGCATTTCCTACAGTCTTGAAGGTTCTTTCTGGGTTTTTTTCAGAGTAAGAGTTTCTTTTCATATGAGATTTTCTTTTTGATAGACTTAGAATCATAGAATAGCCTGGATTGGAAGGGATCCCGAAAGTCTGCCTAGTCCAACCTCCATGTGGCTCCTTGTGAAGAGAGAGCCTCCATCCTTTATACAGCCATCCTTTAAGATTTTGTCATCCTCTATTAAGAAGGAGAATGGGTAATCAGTAGTTAAAATTCTTTTGTTTCTTTGATACCTATGATATCTAAAACCACTAGATTATGTTTTAATGAATGTCTTTCTTCTTGAACTTATGCTTTGCTGTTTTCTCCAAGAACTTGTTAGCCAGAAGTGATAGATTTGAATTATAGTTGACTTCAGCTGATGGAAAAATATGTATTTTCTATATGAAAGAAATAATCTAGCCATTTCTAGTATGTACTGTCCTCTACAGGAAAAAAGTCAATTTTGTATTTCATGTGGTCATCTAGCTCATCTCCTTTCATTTTTCTCACTGCTCCTTAAGAGTTCTGTGGTATCTGTTAGATATAATCCAAACCACTAAAAATTCATTTCAGAAAGCCCAGTGTCTTGGACATTGGTCTCTGGGTAAGAAATGCAGGTACCTAGAAAGAAAATGCAACATCCTGAGGAGGGGTTGCTTTGTTTTGGTTGTTGTAGAGCTCATCTCCTTGACTTGTGATTAATCTTCATATGTGTGTAGATTATGTATCATATTACAGCAAATGTAAGAACAGAACCAGGTACATCTTGATCTTCTCGTGTTTGCAGATGTCCTGAAACATACAACTGAAGCTTGTCTTTCCAAGGTAGTTATACCTGCTTCGACTAGAATTCTGTCATTGCCTGATTTGGCATATTTGCAGTATTCCATGAAAATGATCATATTTATGAAAACTTCTCTGCAGCTGTATCTTGTTCTGCAATCAAACTGGCCTGCAATCCAAGGTGGTTTATCAAGATTTCAGGGTATGCCTGCTTGGTAGCTCTAGAACAAAAGGACTTAAGAGTCAAAAGCTGGAATTCAGCTTTCAGCCAGGTTCATAGGAAACAAAATTTTAATGTGATAAATAAGGCAGTCACCAGAACAGTGCAGTAGAAGGATAGGAAAATGACCAAAATGCATTATTAAGTCCATCCACAGCTGTATGTGTTTTTTCGGTAGGCTGGAGACTGAGTGAAGCTTCTATGTTCCGTTATTGGACGATGCTATGGATAGCCCAGAGAATAGGTATCTTCTCAAAAGTAGACAAGGATGAAAAAAACCAGTTGTCTTATTTCTGTGTATTAACTGTAGTTTGTGCATTTTTATGGAGGATAAAGGAATAGAAGTTACATATTTAATAAAATAAAGGTGACTAGCCTAAATCTTCCTTTTTGTTTCAGAGTCTTGTCCTTACACTCTAAGAGCTGATAGCCCTAAAAGACAAAACAGTGGGTTTTTTTAGGGAACTGGTCAGACTAGAAAGTGAGAGATGTAATAGCAGGCAGTGACCTCATGATCTTACTACATCATTAATCAATATTTTAAAATCAGTGTTACAACAGCTATAGTTAATGTGAATCACTTGGGTGCAGTGAATATCTGGGCACGGTTCAAAACATTTCTTTATTCTCTCCACCAGTTCTGTTCTAGCCAAATAATAGCTCATCTGGGGACACTGCTGTGTACAGCTCATGGTCCAGAGATAAGTGTCTTGCATAAAGGAAAACTGCAGTTTAACTAGTTAATATTAAATAATATTTATTTATTTATTTATTCATTTATTATTAAGCAACACTAACAAACAAGAAAAGAAAAACTCAAATCACAAACCTAGCTATAGAT
>KZ506024.1:420904-446558 GCA_002844005.1 Limosa lapponica baueri
GTCTCTTGATAAAAAGATAACTGCTTCTGATGGTTTGCATATTCCTGCACCATTCGTGTTGCCATGGTAGTACAGTTCTGTTAACAAACAAATAATTACTGTAATTCTATTGGAGACTGCTGGTCAAATTAAAAGCCTTAGAAATAGCTTTTCTAATGTGGGTGTGATTTTAGTTGCTCCCATGTACACTCCTGGTAGTGCTGCATTAGTAATACACCAAATCTGAAATCTTGTGTACAGCAATACACTATTTTGTGACATTGAGAGGACATGGCTCAGAGTTTGAGATAATGGTCTTGAGAATGTAAAAACTACTCAAGTGTATACTGATAACAATTACGAAGATAAATACTTATCTCTTGAAATGACCTGTAAATGTGCCCTTTTTTGTAAAAGATATGGTACTAAATAATCGTATCTGTTTCAGAAATCATATTAAAAAGCATGAGATGGAAAATGAGATCACACCCAATGGAATAAGTAGCTGGAATGAAGAAGAGGAAGAGGAAAGTGATGATTTTGGATTTACGGAGCTGGAGCAGATCCTTCCCGGACGGAAACAGAATGGGATTCAGTCTCACAAAGACAGCACTGCCATTTTTAATGGACACACACACACTTCTACCAGTGCCTTAAAGACACAGGATTGCTTGGTGCCCTCTGGCAACGGTGTTGCAAGCAGGTTCTCTCCAGGCCCTGTGCAGGAGGAGGGGAAGACTGAAAAAGGCATGGTTGACTTTAGAGACTGCACAATGCAGCAGTTGCAGAAGAGCAACAAAAATACAGACTTTTCGTGGAATCCACATAGGACTATGAGTAACTCATCCTCATCTTCATCTTTGCACAGTAATGCTAAAATAAATGGTGCTCACCACTCCACTGTTCAGGGGCCTTCAAGCACAAAAAGCACTTCTGTACCTACTCCTCCTTGCAAGGCAGCTTCCTTACCTGTGTCCAAACCTTCAGATTGTAGTTTTATCTCTGACTTTTATTCACGTTCAAGACTGCATCATATATCAACGTGGAAGTGTGAATTGACAGAGTTTGTCAACAGTCTGCAGAGAAAAAACAGCGGTGTCTTTCCAGGAAGGGAAAAATTAAAAAAATGGAAAGCAGGCAGGTCTGCTCTTAAAACTGACACAGGTAGATACTTGTTTAAGAAGGTTTATGTTGAGAAGGTGCCTTATATCTTTGTATGTTAAAGGTCTAACTGAGACTAAGTAGGTCAGTATTCGGTATTCACATTACAGTCAGGCTATCTGGAAAAGCTTGGTGACTTCAATGCACTGAAAACTGAAGGATCCAGCTGCTTTTGGTTTTGTTTGTTTGGGTTTTTTAACTTAAAATGTGACTTAATGTGATACTCTGGTCTATATTCAGTTCTTCCTTGCAGAAATAATATTCCTGACTTTACCAAGATATGTGGATTGATCAAGGGGAATAATACTATATATCTAAATACACAAGTCTGTAGTTGCTGTGTGAAAATCTAAAGGGAAAAAACAGAAGAAAAAACCTTGCTGCTTATAGTTCAGTGTGAAAATTTAAAAGATGAGTAACATTTGGAAGTGAACGAAAATCTAATAATTTTTTTTGTTAGTAAGAGTTTTATAGAACTTGTTAGGTAGAAGGTGTCAATTACGAGAAAATAAAATAGAGATTCTAAGTTGATGCATTGTTTAGGCTGTTTGTCTACTGTTCACATTCACATTGCTCTAAGAATTTTGTAAATGTAAATATCTTCTTGGTAAGAAGAAACAAAAATCTTTATAATTTAAGGTGGTAAAAACTTGATAATAGTCCTTGATGACTACTGTGAGTAGTACCAAAGTGTATAAATTAGGGTTCAAGTTTTCTGTTGGTGTATCTTCATACTAGGTAATGTGTCTGTTGCGAGCTCAGCCAAGCCACAGAGCTGTATAATGCACGTGGATATGGATTGCTTCTTTGTGTCTGTGGCTATCCGAAATAGACCAGATCTCAAAGGTCAGTATTTAATTCTACATGTTCAGCCTTTAAAACAGAAAAAAAAAAAAAACCCACAACCAAACCAAACTTGCACACTTAAAAAATGAGCTTTGCATGTTAATCTTTTTTTCTGGCATCTTTGATAGACCATGCAACTTTCATATTCCTGCTTACTTTCTCAACATCCAAAAGAAAGTGGAAGAAAAAACTGGAATTCTCCTTGCTGTCTCCTTTCAGTATCTAAAGTAAGAAGAGAGAATATGGAGTAACCATTCTCTATAACATTGCACATATCTTATTGAGACTTACCATATTAGAAATTGGAGATCAAATTCTAGTTGTACCAAAAGTGCGTTTTGGTCACTCTTTGTTTAAAAAAAAAAAAAGAAAAAAGAATGGGATATCCTAATAATATTCCTGAAGTAACGTAAGGAGATTCATTTAACTAGAAAAGTAGAAGGGTTAAGTCTAAGAATTAATTGTCTCTTTGCCTGATTCACCTTTTCCAAGGGAAATTTGCTTCGCCTTCCATTTTTTATCTAATCTCTTACGCATAAAGTATTATAAAACCTGCAGGATGAACAATTCAGTTGGAATTTAGAAGTCTGAGTTGTGTGATCATCCTTAGGGCATAGCAAGAGTTAGTGGAGCTCCCTAGCAAGTTTTGGTGTTTTTTTTTTTTTACAAGAGTACCACTCATAAATGGAGATATTAGTTGTTCTGTGCAAATACTGAACTCTGGTGACACATAAGTCTGAAGACTTGGTGCAGTGGTGACCATCTGACACCCAACTATTGTAGACCTTGGGAAAGAAGAGTAAGCTGTATATACAATTCCTTTGCTCTCTTCTGTTCAAAGGCAGGAGCAACTTTATCAAAGATACTCCTGGTATGTTTGGGTCTTTAAAACTATGTTTCCTGCCAAGTTTCAAATTCCATCACTGGAATATAAAGAAGCTAAGACTTTTCTGCAAATATTTTTTCTGTTCCACAAAAGTCTGCCAGAACTTTCAGTGCATAAATTAGCTTCCTGTAGAAAAACTGTGGAGGTGTTGATATGACTAAAAAGTCAAAGGTTTACTAAAGATTTGATTTTGTACAGTTAATTAAACAAGTGGAACTAAGTGTCTTGGTATGTGTATACTCTTCTAGTTTACTTAAGCTAATAAACATGATAAAGTATTTAAATTCAGTACAGTGTTTGCTGTGTCTTAAAGTGATGAATCATTAGGGCATTTGTGAAGTTTCACAGCTTCCATTTATACTTGTTATTAAAGACAAATTAGTATGGCTGTAAAAAGCTTTTCTTATTTACGCGTGACTGCAGTTAAGACAGCAAATTCATAGTCACAACGCAAAGTCACTTTCATAGCTGTTTCCTCCTTAGTGCTGTAAGAGTGTATAAGCTTGAAGGAAATGATAAAAAAATAAGGCAGACATCTTTACGATCTTACCATAGTTGTGCTATTATTAAAATGTAAGCTATTATAGGTGTTGACTTGTAAGTACCTGCATTTCTTCTCCACAGGAAAACCAGTAGCTGTTACTAGTAACAGAGGTGCAGGAAAGGCACCACTGCGTCCTGGTGCAAACCCCCAGCTTGAACAGCAATATTACCAGAATAAGCTGTTGAATGGCAAAGCAGGTACAGATAAGTCTGTCTGTTTGTTTGTCTATATGTTTTTAACTTTTGTTAATTGAAGACATTTTCCTTAAAATTATTAATAATGTGCATGGCTATTTTTTTAAATTTGGTTTTTTTAATGCGGGCAATTTCAGAAAAGAAATAGCTTTGGAAAACACGGTGCTCTGTGGCCTCAGTAATAACATGACTGACTTCTTGTTAGTTAGATTTGCTCGGTATGAGTGAAGTAATTTAGAGTAACTTTAGGTTTTACTCACTTTCATTGAAGTTGAGTATAAGATATAATGTTAAGTAATTCTTTTAAAGTAAGAAATAAATACAGATTGTCCGGGATCATATCCATTCTGAGTAAGTCTATTGTAGAGAAGAAGGTACAAAATAAACTTTAAAATGCTACTAAATTTTTTTTTTACTATAAAATGACAGCACATGGCCAGTGAGAAACTCATTGTTCAAAGTTGGCTTTTGAATTGCATGTGTACCATATCTGTGTACAATGAGTTAATTTGGGTGATCCTTAGAGCATTTTAGGTTTCTGGAAAGTCTGTGCAACTTCCATGAGTTCTGTCTCTCCAGTACTTTGTTTCCTCAAAACAAGGTCATCTGTCGTAGTTTGAGAATTCCTTACTTGCGTGCAGTAATTTAGAAATGTGTTACTTTCTGTGTCTTCGAGTAGTAGTATACTAATGTAAACAAAACCTACTTTTATTACCAAGTTTTATTATTACTGTACTGCCTGAACTGCATTTAGTGTGAGAAATTATATTGCTAACGTTGGCAACTTGTTTCTCTTTTTTTCTCCAACAGTCTGTTTGATCAGCTTGAAACTTGGTTTTTACAAGGTTGGTAAAAAATGGATATACAAGGGGCAGCTGCTTTTTCATTTCAGTTTAGATTTGCAAGTGGAGTTTCTCCTTTGTCCCTTGCATATGCACTTTTTACCAGTCTTGTGGTAGCAAGTACTATGGTTGTAAAGTTTTCACCTCAGTGAGGTACAAGAGCTAGAAAAAGACAGGTTGTTCTTCCATGGTTGTTTCTGAAATGTTAGTACTTTATAAAAAAAACCAGACAAACCTCTAATAAAATCTGCCATTTTTCAAAGACAGTTGGAGACAAGGTATTACAGGAATTAATGCTATTTTGTTTTTAATTTTGCTGTAGTTTAAAAACCCTTCAAAACCAAGGTAGAATATGTTTGTGAAACCCACTGGCCTTTAATATTTTAAGGACTTTTCAGGATGCTCCAGACTTAGCTTCTGCTGTGTTGTTTGCAGTGTCATGTAGAAGTGCGTTACAAGGATAGCTGTGGCTTTTATGGAGTTGGATTTTCTGTAGTATAGCTTGTGTATGAACTAATTATTGGTAGTTCAGTTTTGCACAGTGACTTCATAACTTTTATTAGGACCTCACCCTGAATAAAGGTGGGACTTCATAGAATCAAGAGATGTTTGGAGAATGAGGCAGTTAAATTACAGAAGTTTAGTTAATATCTAGCATGTTCTTTGCGATTCACAAATTCAGTAGTATCTCTTCTACTATATTTATTGCTTAAGGGGACAGCAGATTTCAGCCTTATTGTATAACAAACTCAGTTTCTTACTGCAGCAACTTTTTCTGGATACCCTCACATTCATTTCTTTAACTTCAGCATCCAGTCTCACTGGCTTGCACGCAGGCAGGCAGCTGCTCTTTCTTTCTTGATACTTAGTCTGATTGTGCAACCTATTGTTTTGGTGAAAGGATTTTTTCCTAACATTCTTTTTATAGTCTCTATCTCATTAGCTGCAGTTCAATTTTTATTTTTTTTTTTACTGTCTTTATTAATTTTTATCTCCATGTACAATGTTTTTATCAACACGAAATATAATCTGTTGTTTCTGCTTTCCTTCTCATAAGTACATGGCTTGTCTTCCTTTTGGGGAAAAGAAGTTACAGTTAGTTATGGTCTTAGATGAAAAGATGGAATTGCAGGTTAGGCTTTTCTAACATCACAGTATCTTAGAAAGTGTATGTGAAACACTTCACAGCATATGTTTAATTGTGCCATGCCAGAGGTAAATATGGTCCAGTAAGCACATGGAAAAGTACTTTTTCTAAAACATCAAAAATACAGAATGCTAAATTACACTGTTGAACATATACAGTTCTGTTTGGGGACATGTTATATAAATGAAATAAAAAGGTAGTTGGGACCAGCTTTGAACATGAGCACATTTTTACATCCATGCTTCAACGTGGAACCCACTTCATTTTTTGATGCTTCATGCTTTCTAGGCTGTTCTCTGATTTAGCCTTCTCCAGGTCTTGCTTATTAGAAAAAGTGTTCCAAATTAAACAAAACCAAAACCAAACAAAACTAAAAATAAACAAACAAAACCAAACCCTTATGAAACGCTTTTGACCAAATACTGAATTCTGCTGCTTCAGGTACTTCTTTTTTTGCAAATTACTTCTTTAGTGATACTGGTTCCTGCCTTTGATCTGCATTGCTAGACAAATACTTAGTGTCAATAGAATCTTGAGTCTTTTATGAAATACTTTCTTTTCCTTGTTTGAAGTCATCCAAAAATGTGTAACTTTTAAATTTAAAAGCTTGCTATCATTCTCACCCTAAATCTCCAAGTTGGAGTTAGCCTTTCCAGGTAGTAGAAATTACTTCTCTACATACATGCCATCTTTAACATTCATGTTCTAAAGATAGAAGATTAACATATGTTAATCAGGATTCATAGTTTGGGGTCTCTTTTCCATGGCCAGGATGCCCAAGTTGTGAATGTTTTTTAGGCTTCCTTTCCCTCAACCCTAGTGTCTCCCTTTTTTCATTCTAAAGAGCAGCAGATTTTAACCATCATATTAGTCACAGATTTATTCTCAGCGATTTCTTTTTCACAGACTTGGGTCCTGGCCTCTGATTTCTCCATCCGTTGCTCCACATTCACCATGTGCCTGTCTAGTTTCCCAGCTTTTGATGAGAGGTTCTCTACCTTGCCTTCCATTGAGGACAATGTGTTCTGCATTGCCCTGAATTTCACATGAAGTGACTCCATCAGCTCATGGGGGGATCTGCTCTGCTGCGATGTGGAAAAAGTCGACGAGTCCAATGAAGATAGACAAGATGACAGCATCATCTCAGGCCAGGGCACAGGAAGGCATGGACTAAAGAAATTGTTCTTGTCATTCTTATCTTTATTTGGGGCATAATTTTGCTCTAATTTTCAGTTGCAGACATCTTAGGTAACTTACTGAGCTCATCATACATTAAAATATTTAAGACATAAAAAGGTGCACAAATTTAGCAGAAATTCTGAAAAAAAGCAGTTTTTCACATGAGTCAGGCTTTACCCCTGCTGTCTCCACTCACTCATTACAATGCTTTCTCCGGTCTGATACGTGCACATAGCACCATGTTTCCTTTCAGTCAAATTGTCAGTGTGTAAGTTGGTAGTACCACGAAATATTATTAGGTGTTGTGGCACTCTGAAGAAAACTCCCTGTTTATTGTATTGCAGAGGTGTATGGTATTAAATATGCTACAGTAAAGAAAAAGAACTGTAACATACATATTTGATTTCATTTTAAGTAAATAGAAGCTTTTTCTCTTTATGATAGCTTGTTGGTTTGATTCTGATGGGGAGTTTGGGAGGGCATAGTGCTTTTTGCTTCTACCATTTTTTTCAGGCTGATCTATATGTACCTTTCAAGGTTTACATACAGTGAAAACCCAAATAGGAAAAGAAAATGCTTTACATGATTCCAGTATTCAGTGTCATGAAATTCTGCTGTAGTATCTAGTATGCACTGGGCCTGGAGGACTCTTTAAAATTTACCTAAGAACGTGCAATAAAGTTCTATAGGCTTAGGGAAGGTCTGTCTCATTTTAAGTCTGGGCTGCAGTATTTATAATTGTACCATTTTTGATCCAAGATAAAGTCATGGTGATACTTGAAAGAAGTTGACATATCCTAGTAAGAATTATTCGGAAGTAACAGCAAGTTACAGCAAGTAACAAAGCAGCAAGTTTTGTCAATTAATATCCCCATAAGAGCATTAAAGGAAATATAAGTTTCTAGCTAGTGTTTTTTAATTTGAGCTAATTAGCATTCTGTTTATTTGACTTCTTGAAACTCACTCTATGGTATCTAGATTATTAGAAAAATAATTTTAAGTCAGAGATTGTAAGAATGATAAAAAGTGGGTTTGTATTCTGAATTTAATTTCTGTGTTCTGGTGGTAGCTGTGGTTTTTATAAAAAGGAATGTAGCTAAGTGTCTTGTTCAGCCAAGCGGTTGATAATTTTTTTTGAGTGTCTTGCATTTGTTTGCAAGCTATGGTTGCAGCAGTTAGCCTCAAGTGTTTGATCGTTTTTATTGTCATTAAAGCTGAGATCAGTCTGATTTTACAGTACAGTGTATGTAGTCACCAACAAGCTGTTGTCAATTTGTTTCTGTAGCTTAATATTCTTCTCAGTAGTATGTACAGACCTATCTGCAGAGAGAGATTGCTATATGTGGGGGGTCTGGTTTGGTGTTTTTTTCTGGACCATGTTATGAGTCAATATAGTATTAAGAACCTCTTCATCAACAGGTAGCAGTATAGAAATTGTACAAAATAAAATTAATAATTTTTATTATGTTTGCATTTATTCTGTTGAACTCTTAAGAAAAATAACATAAAAACAAAAATTATTTTCCAAGCAGAAATTAGAGTTCCTGATAAGATGGACTCATCAGTCTGGGAGCATCCGGATTCCACACATGTGAATGGAGCTGACTTCGATCTCACTGTTCTGTCCATGGCTGAAATAGCTTCTTGTAGTTATGAAGCCAGGTATGTAGAAGTTACCTACCATGTTGCTTGAAAATTTCATACCCATAGGCATAAAATGTCCAAAAGTAGCAGTTGTTAAGTCAGTTTCTTTAAATTTGTCTAGACAGTTCTTTTTTTATGTTTTCAAAAGTTGTAATGTTAGAATTTAACACAAGATCTTCCCTGTAGATGCTGCTTTTATGGAATTAAGAACACTTTGTTACTGAGGGTTTTAGTTAAAATCAGACAGTAAGTGTGATTACTAAACTTAGAACCATTTTTTGCGCTGATTATGTTAAGCATCCCCAATAACATAGCTAAAAAATGTTCAGAATATGAAACAACTTGTTACAAGTATAAGCACAGCGTTGGAAATACAATTTTCTTTCCTGATGGAAATAATACTCCAGAAATTATATCTTCATTGGAACCTTTCTCAAGCGTGCTAGGATAGGCAGGCTTATATTTGTATCTTAAAAAGTTAGAGTTTATTTATTACGGGAACATAGTTCTGTAAGTTTGCACAGTGGAATGTAAGACCTTGGTCACTGTAGTATATGTGTATTTTAATTTGAAACAGAAGATAGCACATAGTGCTTTCTGGAGACTTTGTCCTAAGCATGGTCCCAAAGGCAGGCTATCCATGCTGCATGCCTCAATATGCATGCAGCTAATTCAAATACTCTTATTTGCAGTATGTTTCCTACCTATTACATTGCTAACAGTTGGAGTGAATTCCTTTTTATTGATAATTCATTTTTGTGGGAAAAGACAAATACTTCATTTGGAAATACCCCATATTAATTTGTGGGAAAGTTGGTACTGTGTTTATTTGCTGTTTTTTTATTATTTAATTTTAGACAAATCGGCATAAAGAATGGAATGTTTTTTGGCCAAGCGAAAAAGTTGTGTCCAAATCTTCAAGCAGTGTCATATGATTTTGATGCGTACAAAGAAGTTGCACGGACAGTATATGAAATATTAGCAAGGTAACATGTGCTGTTTGTTTATGTGATCTTTCATGGTAAGGTTATCAAGCATATTTATTTGGTACGGCTAAATGCCGCTATGCAATTTTATTATTTTCATTTCCATGTTACTGTTGAGCTTCAATAAAGCCATTCCTACCTGAGATCTTCCTTTTGTAGTATTTTTGTTATTTTGAGCATTGTGCTGCTTCTGAGCATTCTGTTCTCTTGAAGCCAAATCCTGTAAACAGTAAACGTTTGACTTCTAAAGGAGTAATTTTTAAACTTTTTACTGATTACTCTATGAGAAGCAGATCCCTGCTTAGTAGTGAGAGTCTTCAAGGAGGTCTTTTTGAGTAACTTAAGAATGGGTTATTTGTGTAACATCTATTAGAAACTACTTTCTGGTTTAAAATGCACTTGAACAAAACTGGAAATTTGTTATTGTCAATGAAAAATAAGTATTCAACTCCTCCAGTTCTTTTATAATCATGATGCATGTTGCAATTAGTCCTACACTAGTAATGTTACTGTAACTTGCTGGTTTAGCATTGTTAATATGTGTTGTGTGATACAAAATAAGCAGGGAAATGCCACCACAAAAGGAAGACTTTATTTGCTACATATTTGTTTTAACAGATGGTGAGCTGTTGCTGGTGTTTCACCTCCTTTACTTTGTGTTGATAGCTATACTCATAACATCGAAGCAGTCAGTTGTGATGAAGCACTAGTAGATATCACTGAAATCCTTACAGAGACCAGATTGACTCCTGATGAACTTGCAAATGCTATCCGCACCGAAATCAAAGCCCAAACTAAATGCACTGCTTCAGTTGGGATGGGTAGGTATCTTATTCCATTTCTGTTTACAAGCAGTGCCTGCTATTGTTAGGTGTATCAAAACTATGTAAGATACTAAAAATCTAAGTGCTTGTGTGATACGGAATCCTTTTACATTAAATTAGTGTAAATAGAAATGCAAGAAAATCTTCATCAGTGGAAAATTTTACGCAAAAATTGCTATCACTCCTCTTATGTTATCTGAACAGTATGCTAGAATTCCATCTATGATATTCTTACATTCATTTTTATGAAATGCTACCATATTTTTCCAGTGAACTGAAAAATGAGCACAGATTCTGTTCCTTATTGGAGACAGCAGTAAGAGTTTACAGGATAGCATGATTTAGGATAATTATTAGAAGGTATTGAAAGCGAAGATTTGTGTGATTTGGATATGTAGTAGGTATTGTATATGAAATCACACATCTGAAAAGACTTCCTTGGTTTCTTTTCATGTATCCCCTTCCTTTCTCCTTTGTTTTTGTCCCTAATTAATACTAGAGTTGAGTATTTATAAATAAATATACTGAGTGTATGAAATCCACTTTTGAGGCAAGCTGAAATCCATTACTGTAAGCAGAATTCTTCCTTTATTTCTTATGATATCATAGTATGGAGACTGTAATTCCCTGGATTCCTGTTTGTGTCTTGTTTTGACTTGAAACACATTTGTAATCTCTTTTATATGCTTATTTAGTGTGTTTGGTTTTTCTGTAGAAAAAGTGGAATTAGTTTTTAGACCATTATTTTCTAATCTGATATCATGGTTCTGTTACTGATTGAAAGAGACAAATACCTATGAGCAATTTTTTTTCGCTAATAATCAGTTTGTGTGAGATAATTGGAAAATAGTTTCGGTATCCTTTCTAAAAATTCTTGTGGTAGGTACATGACAAGGAGTTTGTCTCTTCACTCATAATTCATCATTAAGTAAATAAATCAGAGGAAACAATTGTACTATTACATGAACGTAGAGACCTTATTTCAAAAACGTGGTCTGCTAGAAACATAAATTTTGCATAAGTGATTTATATGCTGCCCAATGGGAAAGTTGTACTAGTATAATAAAACGTGAATTTGAATAGATACTGTTATACTATCGAGATCTCCTCTCAACACTGTCTGATTAGAGATAAATTAAAGAAGGACATGCTTACACCAGTTGAATAAATTTAATTTTTACCCTAGAGATTTTAGTGGCTAAACTAAACTGATTTAAGCAATGCTAGTGACAGATTAAACACGCATCTATAAACATCCTATATCTTGGTTTCTCATTTGTTAAGTGAGGTATTAGTTTTTTCCTACTGTACTTCAGTGTTATGTTAATAATACATTGCACAAGGTAAATCACTGACATTTCATGGTATTAGAGGCTATGTTGGTATGTTTGATAGCTAAGAGGATCAGAACTGTTCAGTACTCTATAGACAAAACATGGATCCCCACAGTTAAACAGGAAATTGAATGAGGAATCTATCAGTAATTGTTTCATCAATTTTACCTCTTAGGAGAAACAGTGCACGTAAAACTCTTACTGTTCTTGACTAAAATTTTAGAATAGACAAAAAGAATGTGAACAAAGGTGGGAGGAGAAGAGCAATAATTGCGAGTTGTGAATTCCTCTGGCCTTTTATTAGTTTGCGTTATCTTAGAATGGGGTGTTTGAGTGGCAGTAATGAATGTGTTTGGGTATCTTTTCAGAGATCTTATTGACTGGACATGAATAAGCCTATAAACAGGGAAGAAAAAATGATGAAATAGGTCTTGTTCCCACCACACTTTATGAGTGCATATAATAATTTAATATAGTCAATGGGTTTTTTTAGTGACTACTCAGGCCAAAATATTAGCTTAATTCCAGTATTTCACATATAATATACTTGATAGAATTGTCAACTATGTATTATTCACATTGACCATGGTGGGTTTTTTGAAGTTCTGCAGTGTTAAAATATTGCACTTCTAAATTTTTTTAGCCATTTGCCTTAACTGTTTATCTCTGCCTCTGCATTTGTAGAACATAACCAAGACAAATAAATTCAGTGTTCTTAGTGAAGTGTCCTGCACTTATTTGGTGGTTGTTTTGGGGGTTTTGGTGGGGTTTTTGTTTGTTTGGTGACCACTACAGCTACACTGCTGTAAAAGATAAAGAATTTGACTGTACTTTTCTGCATTTTTTCTTTGACTGTTGAACTGTGGCATTCTACTTGAGAAGACACAGAACCAAGTTACTACAGACATACTTTAATTTATTGTTTTTACAGGTTCCAATATTCTGCTGGCCAGAATGGCAACTCGTAAAGCAAAACCAGATGGGCAGTATCACTTAAAACCTGAAGAAGTGGATGATTTTATCAGAGGGCAACTTGTTACCAGTCTTCCAGGTACTGCTTTTTTTTAGAGGACATTTCTCTCCTGATACTAAAAGTTACAGCTACAAATCTGTGTTCTGGATCGAACAAGATTAGATTATAATCCATCATTATGATCTGAAAAAAGAAGATACACTGATTTCTGAAAATTTCTGAAAATAATTTATGGGACTTTTTTGTATCGTGGAGAAGTATCTTTTTTAGTAAAAGAATTTTACAGATTCACACAGCATGATCTATGGAAGAAGCTCAGAGTTTAGTATATTAGGCAACCGTATATTCTTTAATAAAATTATTTAGATGAGTCATTTCAAGTGAATGCTAACTTGCTGTATCATAATGAATGTAATAAAATGAGTAACATTAGGTACTTGCCACTGACGGAGGCAGGGTTTGCTTAGAACTATTTTTTGTGTAAGGATCTTTATTAATGGTATACTGCAAACTGTGACAGAATGTGTTGATTCTTTTAAAGAAGAACAACAGCTTTGTCAAATTCCGTCTGGTTTTTGCCTAGTTGTCTGAGGAAATTATTGTGACAATTATAATTTATAATTTTCAAGTATGACAGTACTAATAATTTTATGAACTGTTTGGCAGTTTCAACCAAATCTTTCTGAGAGATAGAAGTTCTAATAGCATAATATTTCCACAAGTTTTTGTGAAAAATGATAGCTTGACAGAGGAGGGTGATCCAAAAGAATACACCCTGTAAGGGACAGGCAGGCAAAATTTAACTATTGTGCATTTTGGCAGTTGTTCCCAGTCATCATATGTATAGCCACAGTACATGAGTTTTGTACTGCATTCCTTGGTCAGGTTAGGAGATAGAAGGGTATTTCAGTAAGGGAGAACTGGAACGATTGAATGGGATGCCTGTAGGCAGAGAAGAGCTAAGAGAAAGCTCGAGGTGAGGAAAGAAGCATTTCTGGCCACAGGTTTTAGGGACATTCTTCAACGAATAGTGGAATTCACAGAGCGATGGCATGGAACAGGGGTTACTGTAACAGGAGAGTGACAGATAGGAAGGACATGTGGAATACACCTGTATGAAAACAGGCTTTATTACTTTTTTTAAATTATTCCAGGGAAATACTTAAGAGTTGTAAACTAAAGAGTTTTCTGGTATGTAATTCTGTATTGTATTGTTATTCAATACTTAGTAGTATAATGTGACACAGACATAGTGCAAAAAGTGCTGGGTAAGCACTCATTTATGCTTTGTATGTTAGTGATCAGCAGAGCTCAGCTTGCATGTGTGCACCCATACTTAGTGTTAAAAGTTAAAAACAGTATATTTCTCTGTTTAAGAAAAAAAAAAGCAGGGAAACAAAAATAGACAGCAATAGACACTGAAATGGAAAAGTGGTAGGAATAGCATACATAGGTAGGTGCAGGTTTACCAGAAATTATGTATCCACTTCCATGGCCAAACATCATTTACAGCACAGCACGATTTCTCTTTGCCGTAACTTATGGGAGATATTTTTCCTCCAGAAAATTATTCATATAGTACTGTGCTTTGACTTGAGTATTTTAAAGTTTTCAGATTTCACTTGCATGTTCATAGTAAAAAACTCGTTAGTGTTTGTGTCAATAATACCACCTAGACAAAGAAACAGATTATGAAAGATAGCTGATTACCTGAGATTTCTAATTTTTGCTGACTTTGGTGTAGTGTAAACTCATAGGACTAATATTTTTCAGAAGTAACAGGCCACCTCTCCAAAACCCAGAAATATACTTAAGTTTATCACACTTATGGTATGTGCTGTTGCCATGGATACCTACAATTTCCAGTGCTTGGTAATTCAAAGCACAAGTGATACAGGTATGCTATCACTTCTACTTGAAATATTTTTCTACCTAGGAAGCAGTGGAACAGTAATCAAAATATTTGTTGGTTTCCTTTTAGATTAAATCACTTGTATCTGATGGCAAAACATATTACATGTTGTACACTCTTCTTGGGCTGAGTGTTGTGGTGTTCAGAGCTATATACTCTGGAACAGGTAGTACCTTGTCAAGAAGATCTGCAATGTCATTCACGTTTTACCCAGAAATAAAGAAACACTCTGCAGTATAACATCTTAAACTAAATATATAATACCGATTAAAGAAATACACATGAAGACAGCAAAAGTTTCTATTTGAACCATGTCTTATTGAGTGGAATTTATTTTTTATGGTGTATATTAATTTATTTATTTTATATGACCTAGTGTAGGTTTAAAAAGAGAAATTGTATTTGTTCAAAATGTGACTGGCTCTGAGTTATGTAGAGTTAACAGAATTAATTGCTTTGTTGTTAGGAGTTGGCAGGACAATGGAATCTAAGCTGGCTTCTTTGGGAATTAAAACCTGTGGAGATCTGCAATGTGCTTCAATGTCAAAACTGCAAAAAGAATTTGGTCCAAAAACAGGACAAATGCTCTACAGATTTTGTCGTGGGTTGGATGATCGACCTGTTCGTACCGAAAAAGAAAGAAAATCTGTTTCAGCAGAAATCAACTATGGAATAAGGTTTACACAGGTAAATTCGGACTTAATTTCTTTTCTGCAGTGACTTCTTTCAGCTATAGAAGAGTCTTCTCATATTCTGATTATTTTCACTTACACTTTGATCTGTTAGAGCACCATCTTAGCCACCAAATAGAAATGAGGAAAATGAGGAAGTAGGAGCCCAAACAATAAAATGGGAGGAGAGACTGCAAAAGTATTGGACTGAAAAGAAGCTTGCACAAAATTAGCTGGCTATTCTGCATTTGTTATAAGTTTGGTACAGAAAAAGAGAACTGCAATAGGTTTGTCAGCACCTAGCATTCTCTTTCATTTAAATGCTGATTATTCAAAGATGACAGTGCCTGAAACCATCACCAGGTGCTCCAGTACAACATTTTTATTAGTCTTACTTCCATTATTATAGGGGTAGAGTGTTGTTGATAAAATTGTATTAAAAGATAACTCGTTTCTTTGTTGAGAACTTAAGCGTTTATAGAAATTGTTGAAAAATGAGGTTGGGAGAGACCACATGATGTTGTATAGTCCAGCCTTCTGCTCAAAGCAGGGAAAGCTATGAGATCAGACCAGTTGCTCAGGTCTTTATCCAGTCGGGCGTTGGAGACCTCCAAGAACAAAGACTGCACAAATTCTCTGAGCAACCTCTTCCACTGCTTGAGTTCACTCATGGTGAAAAAGATCTTCCTTGTAAGGAAGATCTACCCTCTTCATCTTCTAGGTGTGTGCTTAAAGTTTCACTTGCAATTCTGTGTTGATGTTTCTAAATACTTTTTGAGTTTTTTAAGACTTATTTCCAAAAGGACTTAGTATTTCCTACTTATTTCAGCATTAGGATGGGAATCTACCATCTCACCTAACTTCAGCAACCTACAATGTAAACAAAACACTTGAAGTTAAATGAGACAGTTGCCTGTGAGTCAGCTTGCTCTTTTCAGTTTACAAAATCTGGATTGCATTAACCCTTAATGATCTACCTTAGATATTTGAAAACTGGTAATTATCTAAACATGTTGTTGATTTTCCCCTTCAGCCTAAGGAAGCAGAAGCTTTCCTTCTGAGCCTTTCAGAAGAGATCCAACGTAGACTTGAAGCTGCTGGTATGAAGGGAAAAAGATTGACCCTTAAAATTATGGTCAGAAAGGCTGGGGCACCAGTGGAGCCTGCAAAATATGGAGGTCATGGAATCTGTGATAATATCGCCAGGTAACTATGCATGGAAAAAAGAATGTTTTGTTGTAGGCATGAGCACACTTCTGCAGGATGTTGAGCACCAAAACTTACAGGAAGACAGGACAGAAATTTTAAAGTGCTTAGTACCTCTGTGTCTACATATGAAACCTGCACCAAAATCAGAAAGAGAATTTTATTATTTAAAGTCCTCTGTGTTTGGGTTGTATGTATCTGGTCTTTTGGTCATCAGCATGGAATGTAAATCATCCAATGGTAAAAAACACAGCATATTGGAGGAAGAAAGAAGGAAGAGACTAAGGTGTCCAAATAAGAGAGAGAGAACAATTTTAACAGTCGTCTTTTGCCTTTGAGTTTCTTCAAAGAGAAGAATCAGGGGAAAAAGAAAATACATCAGAAGTTGAAAAGTTTTTGGGCATAGAAGAATCAATTCATGATTTTCAGAGGAAGCAGGAATGGGAAAGAAGAAATCTGACTCCACAAGTTCATTCTTTGTGGTTTGAAATTGCCTTCTTGAGAGAATGTACTCTCATGTGTCTGTGGATGCTACTTAAAAATTAAAATGATTTAGTGAAATATTTTCAATGAATTACTGTGACTATCCATTTCTCTTGGTAGGGTTGTACATTTTTTTTCTCTTCTTCCTTTTTGACTTTAATAATCTGTAGCTTAAGGTTGCCCTAAATTTGGTAATAGTCTCATGAAATACTAGGTAATAAAAGCATTTGATCTTTTATAGGGTTTGTCTTCAAACAATAATACATCTGTACATGTATATTGTTGGTATACATTTCTCCAGCTTGCTCAATATTGGAACTGGTTTTCCCTTTGCAGTACTTGTAGAACACATTTTTACATCCTGCATTATGACACGCATGCAGCAGCATTTTCATTTCTTTCAGTGAGTTGAAATGTTCTGCAGCTGCAAACTGTTTCCTCTTCCTGAGCTGTGTCGTGTTGTGTACTTTATTTTTGCTCGAGGGGCTTTCTGTTCTTCCTTGATGGGTTGTTGATCACATGTTGATTGTGACAGTTGGAGTCAGTTCTCAAAATTGCCTTTGTACTTGTCAAGAAGCATGTCTGATCAGTATCGTTCTCCTACAAGTCTAGAGCACATGGGGACTGGAGCAGTAGTTGCAGAATGACATGCTACAAAAGAGTGAGAGGCCACTCAGGATTCTGAAGATTGAAGCTGGCATCAGACACCTTGGAGTGCAGTTGTCCGTCCTAGTACAGACAAGTTTCTTTGTCTCAAATCTGTCTTTCCTTTCAAATCTGCTTCACCATTAAGTCTGCAAAGAATTTTTTTGGTCCTAGAAAAGACAATGAAGATCTGAAGTGGAGCTAAGAAAGTTGAATCTCAAAATCTCAAGATCAGAGACTGTGCCCCTTGTTTCAGCTGTTCAGGAAGACAACTTGTTCTTGTCTCTTGACCCATATAGTCGTGAGTTCCTCATCAGAAGTGCCTTTGTTTTCTTGTGGATCATTCTCAATGTAATAAAGTCTCTACTTGGTCTCACTGCAGCCCTGTTGATCTCATGGATATGCTACCTGTGGTGGCTGCCCATCCCTGGTGAAATGGGATAACCCAATTACTTTGCCTGGGTAGTCAGTTGATAGGTCACTGTCAAAGGAGTAGGACCTTCAGCTTCCACAAGCAGTCCTGTTACTCTTACACATTATTTATTTATGATTCTTCGTTTCCTATTGTTCAACTTGATGATGTTGACTAAAGATTTTTTTTATCAAATTTATTTATATGCTTGCATACTGAAAACACGAGAATGAAATCTAGTCATAGAGCATCATGTAGTTATATGCTATTTCATACAAGATGGTCTCAGAACCTTCTAAATTCATGTTTATTATTTAGGCAGACACTTCTGTGTCAAAGCAGTTGTTCCTTAGGTAAAGGGATGATTCTGGCTTTTGTGTGAGGGTGCATTTGGCATTTGCGGAGCTAGGTCTTTTCTACTTTTACTTCTATCTCAAGTTGTTGTAACAGATGACTCCCTCCTGAACCGAAGGGTCATTTGCTCGGGGTGGCTGATAACTGAAGAGGTGGGGGTGTTCTTCCATTGGGTTAGAGCTCAATGATAAGACTTGCTTGTGTAGGGTCTGTCTCATGCTTGTGAGCTTGTGACATACAATTCAGCACTGTTAAAAACTGAAACTACAAAATTCACCTTTCGCTATCAGAAGTTCATCACCTTTCGGGATTGGTGTATCAAGAAGAAAATCTATCAGTCTATGCTTTTGTCTTCTGGCTATCCTGAATTCTTTGAGCTGAAGATTTACTCAAAACAGACAAGCTTAAAATCAAATTCAACTTCTGAGATGTTAATGGTACTTTTACTGCATAATTGATATCAAGTCCTGATAATACAGCATAGACCTTTGTAAAATATTCTTCTGAAATGGTGTGTACTTTTAGACCCATCCTACCTTTCTCCCTAATATTTTGCATAGCTGCATCTTAATGGTGATACTGATCTTTTTCTTAAAAATGTTAACTTGTAAGGCTCAGGGAGTCTTCAAATCACACACAGCAGGAAGGTTTTTCCTTTTCATTTTGGTGGAACCATACCTTTCTGAGACCACTTCAATGTTCATGTTGGTTTCTGACAGATTCAAAAGAAGAGTTAAGGAGACACCATCAGAGTGTTTCGTAAGTTGTTAGGATATCACCCTGTCAGAACACCAATGTGGAACTTCCTTTTGTCCATCAGAGTTAAAATGGCATCAGTTACCTCTGTGAAAAGACTTTACATCACTCACGTATATATGATTAGCTACCTGAAATTCTGTCCTTATCTGTCTCAAATGTGCCATTAGAGAATCCAGATGTACCGAGCACTGTTAGTGCCCTACCAAGCTCTCAGGTTGCAATTTGTAAAACTCACAACCGTGTCATTTTGTGAGAGAGTTATCGCAGAAAATTGCCTACAGTGTAAGATGTGGATTTGGAATGCTGTTTAAAGTTACTTGCTATTAAGCCAAGTTATGTGCATGCAAGCACATGCCTGTATCTACTTCCCCCTCAAAGTTCCTTCTGAAACTCTTGCTATAGACATTTGACAGTTGACAACTGAAATAATACTGAGAAAACTCTTTATGAACCATGCTTGAGTGAAGGATAGTGCATAAGTCCATTTTTATTAGTACTGTAAAGTGAAAAATTTTTGTATTGCTTCAGTAGATAGTATGTATACTATATTTGACAAATTAACATGTGGACCGCACACTGAGAATGTTCAATTAGTAAGTAATCTGGGTTTTTTTCTGTAGAACATACGTGGTTCTAATTACCTTTAAAAAGAAACCACAAAGAACCAAAAGAACAAAAAAACAGTGTTCAATTTCTGTATGCCAAGAAATTATGATCTGTCTTTTTTTGAGGTCCTCTCTGGAATAAATGCAGGATTGTTGTTGTCTTTAGGATTTGTGAAACAGTTTCCTTTTTAACCATACTTTTTTATTCTTTGTTAGGACTGTGACTCTAGACCATGCAACAGACAGCGCAAAAGTAATTGGGAAAGAAACTCTAAACATGTTTCACACAATGAAACTGAACATATCAGATATGCGAGGGGTGAGTTAATGGGAAGACTGAAATTTTTTCTGTTTATCAATCTTCTTTGTGGTCTTTCATAAATTTTCAGTTCTCCAGGGTGGACGATAACCAAACTTAAGCAAAAGTGTAGATAATACAAAGCTTATGTAAATTAGGCTATGCAATCATACTAGGTTTTGCATGTTTACCTTTGAAAAACACAGCTACAAAGCCATAAACCTAAAAAAAGAGAATTTTATTGTGCTCTGGATTAATCCACAACTTAACCCAGCCTGAGGTAACAAAGTTAGTCTGTATCTTTTACAGTTCTGTTAGTACGTGTAAATTTTATTTTGTCTTAGAATTTTTCTATAAAATTTTGCAGAGTTATTAGTTAAGTAACTAATGCGAATACTGTTTGTAATGGCAATCAAAGATACAGATCAGAGGAGTTTTTGCTCTAGACTGCAAGTCTTAGAGCGAGAAAAGTTGCCAGCCCGTGGTTTGGCCTTTGTTTGAAGGTGAATTGCTGGCTCTTTTGAATTATGGTTTATTTCAGAACACTCTTGCTCATCTCAGTGGTTCTCTCATAGCAGTGTAAACCCATGATAAGACTATTTTGACATCAGTCATTTGTTAAAATGGAGCGCAGAGGTTTTCTAAAACAAAACTGCATTTTTTGGTCATCTAGATATACAAGTAGGGTTTTGGTTCACAATGTTGCCTTGCAAAGTCAGCTCCATGGCCTAGGTTTCTTCTTGGAGTTGGGAAAGTATCATCCTCTTCCTATCTTTTTCTGGTTTCTTGTCTGTCTGTCTACTTTACTGTCTTTCCTGACTTCTTACATCGTTCTATTTCACTTGATTTCTTTAGCCCTTGTTTTAGAGAATTCTTCTTTAAAATTAGTATTCCATGGGTGCTGCATATGTTGTTTTGCAAAACAATGTACTACTTCTGACCAGGCTCTGTTCAGTTCTGGAGTTGCCATTCAGTTCTAGATTATGTAATAAAGTGCAGATATACCCAGGGTCCCTTGGTAGTATTCCTTCCAACTGACTTTAGACATATCCAATGTCTATGTCTATATTGGAGCTAGTCCCCTTAAGCTTCGCTTGTACATGAGGTGAGTCATGCTTCAAAGTGTCCTTTTTCTCATAATACCTAAAAAAGGTCCTAAAGTGATACCCTTAGCTGTTTGTGCCCACGCTTGGGCAGATGAATCCACTCACTTATCCCATAGACTTAACACTTAAATGCTTGTCCTAAAAGGCCAAAAAAAAACAAGGCAAAGTTGTTGTACAGCACAGCAAACACAATATTCCAAAGGCTTCTTATAAGTTTTAGAACTCAAATCTAGAAACATTTCAAAGCAAAAAGATCAAAGTGCAAAGAAAAACTTTTTACAGTAATGTCTTAATATCCCATTAATTGCAACTAAAAAACTGTTAACAAACAAAATCCTTGCTGTGTAATTATAGAAGACAACCTGGTGGAAATACATACACTAGCTCCTTCGTGCTTTCTGAGTCCTGTATACAATTACTTTTTTTAAGTGTTTGTTTTCTTAATAATTACGGAGGATTAGCAGTAAACTTGCACAATGTACCAGTGCATTCTTAATTAGACACAGTCATTGAACCCCTCTTGATTTGGTATTTGAAAGTTAATGAAAAGTGAGGATGTCTTTCAAAATGAGGAACACCTCATCTGCTACAGACTACTTTCACCAACGCACTTTCATCTATTGAGACTTTGCAAGAGCCATGTCTAGAAGGGAAACAACATTATTTTTTCATTTGTAGAGTGAAGTGATGGTTTTAGTATAGATTCTCCTCAGGGAAAACATTCCTTTCTTGTACAGGTAGCCACATTTAATACTAGTCACTTCCTGGTTAGTACTTCTATATTTGTTAGAGTCTAAGAAATTTTTATTGTTTTATGATACTGCTGACAGCACTTTTCTATATCAAAGAAGTTAAGATGGTATTATCTTTGTAAATTTTTAGTTGTTGGATTGTGGTGGATAATCTAGGGATTTGTTTGGGGTGGTTTTAGTGGCTATTTGTGTGTATTTCAACATCATTTTATTCACTCTCTCCCACAACAGGCAGCCAATTTCAGAGAAGGCAATGCTATTATAAAAGAATTACAGATTTTTATATTTATTTTTTCTTAACTTCATAAAATGAATGTATTAATGTTTTGGATTTAGGTTGGAATTCAGGTACAGCAGTTAGTTCCCATCAGTAAAACCACTTCGGCCTGCTCAACAGTACAATCTGGACACTTACCTGGTGGATCACATTCAGTTATTGATCTTTTTCATGTTCAGAAAGCAAAAAAGTGCCCAGAAGAAGAACATAAGGAAGGTCAGTAAGCTTTGTACTTTGCATGTGTGATAATGATGAGTTCTGAAAGGCTCCAACATAGATAACCTTATGGAATACGTATTTGATACTATATCAGTAGAAATTATTTAAGATAAACTCTTTTAGAGTGGATTTTTTGTTGCAAGTGAAAATGCTTCAAATAAAACTTTGCATAGGATTATTCCAGTAATTTTTAAAAGTTAATAGTAATAAAGGATACTTTAAAGTAGAAAGTGTTATGATTATGCTGTATATTGTACAAAAAAGCAAAGAAAACTGGAAATTAGCTTCACTGTATCCTGAATCTTCAGAGTATTTTTAACTATTAGATGATCATTCTGTATTTTGTTTTCATATGCATAGTATTTGTTGCTGCTATGGACCTTGAAATATCTTCTGATTCAAGAACTTGCACTTTTCTTCCATCTCGCGGTACCCATCTCACATCTGGTGTCAATTCTAATGTTAACAACACTGAGTCCGCTGTCAAATGGAATGGTGTACATTCTCCTATCAGCGTAAAATCCAGGCTTAATTTGAGTATTGAGGTTCCATCCGCTTCCCAGGTAAAATCTGAGAACATAAAACATCTGCAATATATTGTATTAACTTGGGATTGTTTGTCTTATTTGGATAGAGGAAAAAAAAGGTACTTTACACTTTTTTTAAAGAAAAAGAGCTTTAGTATAGAGTACGATGCACAGTAAGAAACTGTTATTGATGCAAAACTATTTTGCCCTAATAAAAGGATTTTTACAGAGCAGTCATTCTTAGACTGACTCAAAAAAGTTTACAGTTTTTCAAATGAAATAAATTTATTTTTCCAGTGTCTTTTTCCCTTCTTATCACTTGCAAAAGGATTGGAATGGAACAGGAATGGAAAAGATGTTGAGTTTGAAATATTAATCAACATTATCTTTCACCTTTCAGAACCAAAGTCCAGACTCTAATTATAAAAAGCATGAAATAAACTTTAGGAAGACTTCCATCAGAAAAATTAGATGTACTCTATAGTTAATGCTCAGTCTTTATATGATTATGAAATGATGCAGATTTGTAAATTCCCTTTTCTTAGAGTGGCTCTTAAAAATTACTTCTGATTAGCTTAATCACTGGTGTGTGGCTTGAGAAGAATTTTGACAGGTATTTTGTGTCGTTTTCATGAAGACAGAAGCTCTAAGTGTTTTCCATCCCTCTTTATGGCAGCAATACTGTTTACCACACATGCCAATAAACGATAATCAGGTAGTCTTCTCCACATAATTTCTTAAAGTCATCTGCTCAAAAACAGTCTTTAAGTTGCACTATAAATCTGTCGTCAAGCTTTAGCCAGTGAGAAGGAACTGAACAGCAACTAGTCTTACACTACATCGTACACTTTTACAATTGCTGTGCTCCAAGTTTCTTTCTAAAAGAACATCAAATTTGTATTTAGATTTAGTCATCTTCCTGTGTTTTTTCAAATTTTCTTTAAATAATATTGAAGCTAAGATGCACACTTAACATTTATACAGAATATCACCTTTTAGATGAAAGGAGGACAATCTTTAAGTAAAATATTCCTGTGGGGTTTGGGTGAGGGTTTTGTGTGTTGTAAGAAAGAAAGAGCCTCCTTATTTCCATCCCACGTGTTATTCAAGCAGACGTCTGTTGTAAGGGTCTGCTATCAGCAAGGTGCACTGAATTCTGTAGGTATCTTAGGTATATGCAGATTTACATGCTTTTCTGTAAAAATCTGTAATTTTAATTTCTGGAATTTAAATCTGTAAAAGCATTTGTTGATGTTCTGTTAACGACTTTACCAAATATTTATACATTTTTAGAAGCCAATTATGCTTTTGGCAGAAAACTTTTTTCCATAATGCAATACCCAAACTAGCTCAGGATCTAAAAGCAACTTGACTGAACAATGTGAAAATCTATATACTCAGATTCTCCTGTAGGAGGAATATGTATGAACAAGCAAAAAATACACTAGCTGTGCAGTAGAATTACTAAAGCTTTGGTGGCCTTATGGCACAATATGCTTGTCTTTCCCTCTGCTTTATAAGCATATTATAATATGGGATGTAATATGGAATTCAGTACAGGAACGGAGTGGTGAGAGTTAGTCCCATACTGCCGTTTGTGTACTGTGTGCTATGAAAGCAACAGCAAGAAATTTTTCTCCCAGGATTGCCAGAAAATGTTTATGGAGATATGTATGTAGCAAATTTGGAATGAGGGAACGCAAACAGAATGTAGAGATTAATGATACAGACAGCTTTTGTCAGAACCTCTCAGTTACCATAAGCCAATTATCTTCTCATAGATAATTTGTAGTTCTTCTCTGAATCTGGTCATAAATTCCAAATTTTCTTCTTAAAGGTTTAAGACAAAGTTTTCTGATACTCCTGCAGAGTCTCATTTAGCAGAATTTACAGGCATTGACGTTTGTCTACATAGTTTTACTCAAATTTTACTTGTGAGAAAAATGATGCTGTAAATTGCTTGTCAGATTCATTCTGTCACTTGTGCAGCTGTCATTGTATACAGCAACTTCTAGGTACTGAGGGGTCATTTCAGTGTTTCAAGATGATAATTGATGGTAAGTACCAATTACAGCAAGCAAAAATTTGAATCTAAAGCATATTTCATTTTCAAAATCTATGACAAAAGTCTGACAGTATGCAAACATACGTGATAACATTAAAGTAAATCAATAACCTGTATCCTAGAACTATATAAATAAAGAAATTAATCACTTACTGCTTTGTACCAGACACCAATTTAGTATTCGTATCAACACGTTGCCTATATAATTTGAACTCAGAATTTGGGTTTCCTTATATTAGATAGTTGTAGAGGAAACCTTATATATGATTTGTGATGAGAACATGAGAGCATTGTGAAAAGGTAAAACTCAGCATTCATATTTACTGAACTGCCTAGTCTTAAATGATATTTTTACATTTTTCAGCTGCAGAGTGTAACTGTCAGGTTCATGTTTGCATACACAGATTAAAATGAACATTTTTTTCTAAAATTCAAGAACTGTAGAACAAATTTTTGAGTAAAATACTCTGTTATATATTCCTTAGAAAAATCTCAAAGCTTTTATATAATTGCAGCTAGATAAATCTGTGCTAGAAGCTCTGCCGCCTGATCTCCGAGAACAAGTAGAGCAAATATATGCCATTCAGCAAGGAGAGAATTACGGAGATAGCAAAAAAGAGCCAATAAATGGATGTAACACTGCACTTCTGTCACAACCAGTTGGAACAGTGCTTTTACAAATACCAGAGCTCCAAGAACCAAATACCAATACCGGAATTAATGTGATAGCCTTGCCAGCTTTCTCACAGGTAGGATGTTTGCAAGGTATCAATAAACATCTACTTTGTACCTACAGCAAGAGTTAACAGCTTTTTCTTGAGACC
>KZ506025.1:64052-100751 GCA_002844005.1 Limosa lapponica baueri
CTGCATGTTGAGGCTGTGGCTGTAGCGCAGGGAAGGCTGCTATTCAGACCACTCTTCATCCCAGGGAGAGGAGACAAATCAATGAAATTTAAAAGCCCTGCATTTAGATTTGATTAAAAGAGATAATATTTTTTTATTTTTTTTACACTCTATGTAATTAAGCTTTAGAGCTTGTAGCCACAGGACCTGAAAATATAAAAATGGCAATGAGGGTTTTAAAGGGATGATGAGCACATCCAGGCTTATGAGAGGGAATTAAAATCCAAGAATGTTAAAGATGGTGCTATAAAAATCACAACCCGCAAGGCATAAAGCAGCTGTGAATTCACAGGATGAGGATGCCCCTTCATCGACCTGCTCCAGCCCTGCTCTCAGGCATTACACCTCCTCCCGCCGTGCTGCTTGCTCCTGGGAAAGCATTTCCCTTGTGTTTTTTTGGGCTGAGGCTGCAGGGTGTGTTGCTGAGAACACATTGCCCAAGCTCCAGGTTTGGGAAGGAGTCCAACACCCTTGCTGAGGACCTTTGTACACCCTCCTGATGTTTGCTGGTGGAACAAAGTTCCTGAGCATCGCTCATGCAAGAAGGGGACTTTGGTAAGAGGGCTGTGATGAAATATCTCTGTACAAAGTGCAGATGGGGGGAGCTGGTGGTGGGATGCTCTGTGGCAGCTGGAAGTACCCCAAGAGGAGCATGGCTGCCCATGGCATGGCCATACTGCCTGCAGGTGATGCCTGCAAAAAGCCTGTGCTGCCCTGGGGGGTGTGCTCCTTGGAGAGGCTGGAAACGTGAGAGATCATCATGTGTGATACTGCGGGACTGTGTCTAGAGTATACAGGTGGCTTTGAGCTGTGCAAGGACAGAGGGGGCCTGTGCAATGAGGGTAGTGGGTACCTGCAATGGGTAACTGGGCAAAAGCTCCTCAGGGGTTGGTATGGTGGGGCAAAACATCTCCCTGGGCTTAAATGAAAGTGTGGAGAGTTTAGGTAAGGGCTTGTGCCAGCCCTCGCCCACTTCTCATTCTGTATGAAGCATGGAGCTGGGCCATGGCTCTTGATTTTGGGAGATGGGTTATGGTCTGGAGTGATGCTCTGGCTCCACATGCTCCTGCCTTCTCTGGGTACCAATCTCTGAGTGGTGCGTGCCCACCTCATGCATCTGGTTAGTGCACCGGAGAGTCCGTGTTTCCTTCAGGTGAGCTTTTTTTGGGGTGCTCTGTAGGGAACAGAGGTCCTGGGGGCCCCACTTGGCCCCAGATGTGCTGAATGGGGGGTAGAGTGGAGGGCGCTGACCTTCTTTAAGGGACCATAAATGAAAGCTGCTGCATTGGGCCAACTAATTGGCCAAGCTGCGCAAGACTGGGATGCAAAGCACTGGTGCAGGCAACCCCTGCTCCCCATCCCAAACCCGTCTCCATCTCTCAGGTCCTCCATGCCCAGGGGAGACCCTTGGGCTTGCCTGAAGGGTCTTCCATTGCATTTACTCCCTTCAGACATGAAAATGGTCATTTCATCCAGGCATTTGAGTCTGTCAGGCTTCAGGCTTGGTTTTTTGCTGTGCCGATGGCAGTGGCCAAGGCGGGGGATCCCCGCACCCACAACTTCCTTTTTTTTTTTTTTTTTTTTCTCAAATCGGAGCAAGAAAGAGAAGTTGAGAAGCTGCTGCAAAGCAAATTCCCCTGTTTTGTCTCTCTGAAATTAAATTTAGAAAATATTGAAGCGGTTTGGCAGAAAAGCTTCTTTCGAGCTTTCTCATCCTGCCTGGCTACGTGTCAAACATGAAAACTTAAGACGAGGAGGTCTAAATAAAGTCTGCATGTGAAATGAGAGGAGACTTTAAAAATCCTCTGAAATTCCTACTTGTCCTGGAGATTCTTGCTAAATCAATGTTGGGTGTTTTTTTTTTTGTTTGGTTGGTTTTTTGTTTCCACCCCTCACCCCCACCCCTCCTCACCCCCCAACTGGGAGCATGTTCTGCTGGAAACAGCCTTGCAATTACCTTTTCGGTGGGGTTTCCTCCATGCTGGGAACAGATTGCCGTTCAAATTGGGAGAACGGCCTTAACCGAAGGCTTTGGGGTTGTTTCGCTCTGCTCCCAAGCATTTACACCACGGCTTTGCTTTCTCTGGCTGCAAACTGCAGAGCTGAGGGCCTCTCTAGCTCATGGGAGCAGCTATGTTCATTAACGAAAGCATCTTGTGTTGGACTGAGGCCAACGCACAGCTCCCTGCCTTCCCAGGGTTAAAGGACCCTGCTGGCCAACCTGACTTTGTAGTCACTTTATTGTTACTTATTTTAACGGGATAACTTGAGCAGGGGAGTCTCTGGTCCAACCTGCTGCCCAAAGCAGCTCAGGGGGTGGACCAGGTTGCTTAGGGCTTTCTCCAGCTTTGTCTTGAACACCTCCAAGGGTGGAGATGGCACCACAGCTTGCATCAATGGTGGACTGCCTCCCCAGATTTCCTCCCTCTATATTTTTTTTTATCCCACTGGGTGTCCTTTATCTCTCGGGTGCTCTGTTCCTCCCAGTTCGTGTTTCTTGGTGTGCTTTGCAAACAAGGAATGTGCCTTCTTCCAGCTGCTTCTGGGCTTGCCAGGGTGGCTGTCTTGGCTACGTGACACCTTGCAGCGAAGCTGGAAACCACAGAGTGAAAAACCAAACCTCCATGGCCAGCTGCTTTGGATGCAAAATTATCTGAGCTCCAGTGGGGCAAGGCATGACCTTGCAGGAGGGTGAGCGCACGTGAATCCCTGCTGACGAGCCCTCCATGCTTTTTCTTCCATGGGATAAACAAGGATTAGGGACAGGGGACATTATGTCCTCACTTGGCATGAGGTCAGGGATGTGATGCTCCCGGGCTTGTATGCACCAGGACCCTGCTCCCACCCCACCCCTGGACAGGCACACGTCTCGCTTCTTCGGTATCTTTTATTAATGTATAGAAAATGCATTAAAAAAAGGAATTATACATAGCCTAAGAGCGGTCAGGACTAAAAATACTAGTTAACAATGGTTAACAAGCGTCGATCCCATTCTCCGAGCTACGTTTTCATTACAGGGTGGGGAGGGTTGTTTAATATATTATTTATTTATATTATTTATTTTATTTATGCATTTATTTGCTTTTATCTTCCCCCTCATTTGGTTGCATTGGTTTGTGTTTGAGTTCGTCAGAACCTGTCCAAGGGATTTCGTTGCTTCCATTCTTCCTTCTTCTTTAAAGTAATAAACACAATTCCAGGGTAACACCTGTACACAGGGGGCTGCTTGTTTGTTTGTTACCATCCTTCTGAGAAACCACTGACACTTGGAGAGCTGCAGGCTGGGTACTGAGATGGGTCTGGGCAACAGCATCTCCCCAGGAAAGAGACTTTCCCTCTCCCTTACCCCAAACCTCCCCCCTGGAAGGGGCAAGAAGCTGCCACCACCATCTGGGCACCATCAGGTTTAAGGAAGGGGGAAGGTGACCCTGGAAGGTACCGGTGGTCCCCAAGGGGCTCAGTTGGGTTTGATTGCCATCCTGAGGTGTTTGGTTGGCAGAAACAGGGAGGGACTTCTTGCTTGGCCCCAGGACAGAGCCCTTTGTTAGTGGGTGTAAGCATGAATTAAAGTTTTTTTTGAGGTGAGAGCTCTTTGTTGGCAGTGTCTGGTAAGGTCAAAGCTTGTGGGCATTGCCTGGGGGCACAGGGCAGGGAGTGCATGGTCATCCCAGAGTGTAATGGTGGGGACATACCATGAGGGCGTCTCTGGATCTGGATGAAGGGCATGTACTGGCACCGTGTGGATATTTTGGCTCCTGCTCTTTTTCAGCATGTCACTCTAAGCCTGTTGCAGGCATAGGGTGACCCCAGCTCGGGGACATCACTGCCTGAGCCCTCACCTGCCATGCCACTGGGGACAAAGATGGCTGAGCTGTACTTTTTGCACCCTGATGCTTCACCTGGGGTAAGTATCACTTTGGGAAGAAGGTGAGAGATTGGGGCAAGAGGACATTTAGGCTGGTACTAGGCTTTGAGATGCTCATGGTAAATTAATGCAAAGATAAGTAGTAGAAGCAAAGGCTTCTTCCCAACCTTTGTGTGGCTCTGGCACTCCTCCAGCATCCTTCTGCCAAAATCCAGCTACCTTTGGGGAAGGCCTGGCCTCTTTCTTTCCCCAAATTATTAATTTATAAATGCTGTCTTGAGGATCACTTTACTAAAAGCAGCTTCTCCTTTCAGGCCTTTTTTTTTTTTTTTTTTTTCTCTCCTTTGGTTACGTTTTGTGCAAGTCTGTGGTGGAAAGGTGGGCTTGGAGGTCTGACAGGAATAGAAACAGAGGGAAATAGACATTGGGCAAGAGATAAGAAAGTCCCTTGGTGTTTCCTTCCAGGATTTTGTACTTAGAAACAAGAGGTGGCTTTGAAAGTCTGCAGAGGTCCTGGGCGTGTGCAGTGCTCTGCTGGGTGAAGGACTTGATGTGCTTCTCCTTGCTTCATGTTATGGGAGTTGGCATCTCGCAGTGGGTAGTGTGGTTTGGGTACAGCTTCAGGTTACTTTGGGGGCCTGGGGCAAGCCTGAGCCATACAAGCTGAATGGCAGGGGAGCCACCAGAACCCAGCGATGGTTCATGTCCTGGAGCCAAAGTCTCTTGAGATAAGCATTGCGCAGGATCCAGGCTGGATTTCTCAGAATTTCAGGCCTGTTGCCAAGGCTTCTTTCAGTCTCAGTGCTACACTGATAGGAGACAGGGCCAAACTTTCTCTGCTTGGAGAACAAATTCAGAAAAGGTTTGCTCAACCAGTGATGGAAGGTAGAGAGACACATAATCACCTGGCTCTTTTGTAGCACCGATGTTGAGTACAAAGTTGCTTGAAACCACTGGCAGGAACTTTGTCCAAAGAAAATCATCAGGCAATGATGAAAAATAAATTTCTGGAAAATTTCATCTAT
Source organism: Limosa lapponica baueri (assembly GCA_002844005.1). NCBI lineage: Eukaryota > Metazoa > Chordata > Aves > Charadriiformes > Scolopacidae > Limosa > Limosa lapponica. The sequence goes on from KZ506025.1 coordinate 68,982, forward strand.
ATATGGACAATGTGAACAAGGGTCAATGGCCCAAATGACTGGGTTGTCATTGCTGATTGTTAGCCTTGGCTTGGGTTAGGTTATCACCAGGAGAAAACCATGATGTGTAGAAGTCTTTCCTTTGAAAGACTTTAGCACCTGCATTTCACCAAGGTAATGGGAAGGCAACACCCTGGTACCATGTGTGAGATCAGGGACCAGAATTGATATATAATGGCACTGCAAGGTCTGATATTATCTCCAAGGGCATCCTTCAGGCTCGATGATGGAGTTGTGTCAAGTGGGGCCTTTCATCCTGGTTACAGGATTTAAAAAGGATGACAGACATGAGCAGGGAGGGAGAGATGTACGTCAGTAAATCTATTTAGAGAATAATCAGCTTTTTTAAGGATCCTCTTTTGAACCTGCTGGAAAAGCTTGGCATGTTTTGATTTTCTGTTTGACTCATACTTTTGAAAAGAGAGGTTTCTTGCCTTCCACTTGATTGCAAATGATGAGGTCCCATTTTTCCACTTCCTTTCACCTGGGTAGATAAGCAAACAATAGCATCTGAGACAGGTGATGAATGCCATCCACTGCCAATCTTTGCTCCTAGTTGTAACTGCTGCACTATGGTGCTTTTTTCCGGACACTTCTTATCTATAAACTCTTGGTGATGTTGGGAAAAATATTACTCTGCTGGTCTACTAGGAAGCTGCTTAGATTTTAATCAGTTCTACCTGCTGCTTCTTGTTGGCATTTGGGACCTAAAACAGGGCAGACTGCTCAGGAGGTGTGACATGCTGCCATCAGTGACGCTGGCCATGTCCTGCAAGAGATCCCATGATCTGCAGCCTCTCTGACTGGCCTGTTCCTCAGCTGGTTGACTTGTCGCCTGGTTTGATGCTGATGGGAAGTAAGAAGAGATGCCTCATCTACATATGAGACGTTGCTTCCTCCAGGTCAGACTGTAACTTGTAAGCTTGAAGGGCTGGACCCTATATCTATTCCTGACCTTGGGGTTAGGTATGATTTCGTGTGCCAGTACGTGGTACAGACAAGGAGGCTGCATTTCCTGCTTAATGCCCTTCTTCAGCTCTGCAGCCATTGTGAGTAACGTCAGAAAATCCAGGAGCATGAGAGAAAGAGACACTGGCCTGAATTATAAGCTACTGCAAAGAATGCTTTATGTTGCCATCTGGAAGATGTTTCTTGAGACAAAGATGCTTCAGTGTGATAAAATCAAAAAGCAGTGTTTAGCATTTGTAATGCTCCTTTGGCTGTAAACCCAGTGATGAGCTGCATTGTCCTTGGATATGAGAACAAGTCTCTTCTCTGAGACCAGGCCAGTGACAATGCCCAGCATTGATCAGAGCCCTCAGCAGAGGAGTGACTCCAGTGTGGTGGTTGTTTGTGCTACGTGGAGGTGGTGTCAATGACAACAGAGCTCAGCCAGAGCTATCGGAAGGGTTCATCTTCCTTAAGATAGGAGAAGTTAAGGATGGGAAGAGCAAACTCATCTATTCTTCCAAGGGGCTTGAAGTGTTCCAAAATCTGGGTGGACTAAGCCGTCCTCCAGGAGGGGAAACAGTTGAATTTCCATTAGAGAGGTGGTGATACCAAGGCACTGAGATTTGAGTCCCTCTTGTGATGACAATGAAGAGGGATGGCGTAAGAGAAGGAAGGGAGCGGGCATTTCTCAGCCTGCACTTGTCTTCCCTCATTTGCGTCTTCGTCTTTTCCCATGTGCATGGAGGTTCCTGAACAAGAGCACTGAAACTGTGCCAGCTGCCATCTTCAGGCTGAGCTGTGGTTTTGTGGTAGCTCATTTGGTGGTGTCAACAGGTGAATCTAGAGTTTGCCTACACATGCAGATATTCACCAAGCCCTCCTGGTGTGATCTGTGAAAAATGGAGGTGGGATGAGCCTTGGGTTTGCTCATCCTCACTTTGACTCCATCTGTATGGTGCCTGCACATAGGGGAGGGATGACCAGGCTGCGTGCCCTTGGCCAGAAGGAGAAACTGCTCTGCCTGCTGAAAGAGTTGGTGTCCACAGGATGGTATGAAGCTTGAGACCTCCCTGACAGGAGTGGACAGGGAGGCAGGGAGAGGACAGGTGTCCCTGGCCATGACTGGGTGGAAATGGCTGCACCAAAGTCCCCGTGGGGAAGGTTTCTGCCATGAGCCTTGTGACAAACATTTCTAACAGGGTTTGCTGGGGATTTCTAAGTCTTTTAAAAAAATATCAAAAAATCTGTCTGTCTCTTTCTCTCTCTCTTCTTGAGTTAAGGGCCAGAGTATTGGGGTAGGGAGACTGGAAATTTGGTATTTCTCTGGGACAGATGCAAAGCAATGAGGTCTTTCCTTTCCCACGGCCTTCGTTGTGCCGTGGTTCCCTCCAGCACTCGTGAGGGGCAGGTTGCTATCTCAGACGAGTAGTAATTATTTTTTTTTTCCCTTTTCATATTATAAAATACAAACAAATGACAGAAAAGGTCAGGTGGCGGAAGATGGGAGGGGGTTCATCTGGCTCAGAGCTGTAGGGACCGTCGCTTCCTCCCAGAGATGTTACGGTGGTTGTAAGGTCGCATCTTCATTTCTACGAAGGGGATGGAGAACTCGTGGCCTTTCCAATGGTACCAGTTAATCCCCTGGGAGGAGGGAGAGAAAGGCACAGGGTAAAGAAAGACCCTAACACAAAACTAGAGTGGGAGAGGAAGGCAAAAAGGTTAACCACCATAAAGATGTCAGAAGGAAGAACTTGCTACAGTAGGAGAAAGAAACTCTGCTTCTCTGGCTTGGTGTGTTTTTCCACTGCTCAAAGGCTCCTGATCAAATTTTATGTATGTATTTTTTTAAATGTAACTTAATAAGGTGCCACAGTAGATGACTGTGGCAGCCAGCGTGAGGCATGAAGTACCACCCCAAATGTCTTGAAGGTGGTTCACTTTGCTCCAGCTTGTGTTGGGTCAACCCAGCGGTGCTTCTGACCTGGTGCACCAGCCATGCCGCCCCAGCCCTAGCTTGGGCTTGCTGTCATGCTTGGTTGCACTGCTAGAAGAAATGCTTAAAGGTTTCAGGCCAGTGCTGCCCTTACCTGACTGTGCCGGGACTCTCCGTACTTGCCATTGAGGTTGGTGCGGTGGCAGTTCTTATACCACCAGGCCCCTTTATAGGACATGGCGCAGTTTGTCACAGCGACATCGTTGTCCCTGTCCTTGGTGGAGAAGGGGCGGCCCTGGTGATAGGTGAGGGAGTCCCCTGTGGAAAGAGGTGCCATTAGGGGTGACTGAGCCTGAATCATCTGGTCTTTTCACAAGGAAATTAGAATATTCTGCTATATGTGGTAGCCTGTCAATCAAGAGCTCAAGCAGCTGAAGTTCTGGGAATGTTAACTGGAACTGGTCACAATTAGTGCATCTGAGGTCCTCTGCTGTCGGTTTAGGATGAGCACAGACCATAGCAAATCTTACCAGCTGCTTGTGTTTGGCAGATAAAATGCTATATGGTTTTGTATCTGAATTTCAGTGTTTCAGAAATTAATTAAATCCTAGATTTGGGCATCCCTGATTTCCTGAAGCCTGGATCTGCTGTGTAACTTCAGGATGCTTTCAGCCTTCTTCCTTCCTGGTTAGCCAAAGGGAACTTTTTCTCCCAGAGGAGGCCAAGCATTCATCTCTTGAACCAAGGTGCTTGGCTGCTTTTTCTCCCTTTGGATAGAGGGAAGAAGCTTTTGGAAGGTGTGTGATGTCTTATTTCACCAAACCCACTAACCTCATCTCCTCTCCTTACTAAGGAACAAAAGAGTTGCTTCTGGGTAAAAGAAGGGCCTGAAGAAATAGGGTCATTATTACAACTGAGGGATGCACTTACAGGAGACATTCTTAATATGCCCCTTGGTGGTCCCTAAGAAAATTTGAAGTGGACCCATGCTAGCTGTGTGCAGTCCAGCCACTGAGAGGCTTGCCAGAAAACCTCTCAGCAATGAACCATTTGGTGAGTCTTGGCTCCCTCTGCTCAAGGTGGAGCAGAGGCTCCTTGGTCAGATGAGAAGAGCTTGCATGGGGAAAGGGAGGCAGTCGTGTCTGCAACACTGTTATTGACATTTTTGGCAATAGGTTGGGTGCCTCTTGCCCTGGGATGTAAGGTCAGAGCAAGTGGTGTGTTGCACACAACCAAGATCCCTGTTGCTTCTCTTCCAGTGGCAGCTATCAGATACTATACAGGAAAGTTCCTGCATCTTAGATATGGTGTGGAGTTCCTCGCTAAGTACATAATGGTGAAGTTTTGTATGGATTGTTGAGGCTTGCACTGGGCATCCCAGCTAAAGGGGCTGCAGCTCTACCCTTCTCTCCCTTCTTGGGGAAGAGACCCCTGTGTCCTCCCTCCATCTCCCATCGCCCACTGTTTTCTGGTGGGCAAAGCCTGGCCATGCTGCATCAGCTGAGCAAGCAGGTGTGACAGTGTCCTTGCAAAACTGGACTGTGTTTGGCCTCTGCGCGAAGAAACAATGCACAGGTTTTCAGATTTTTCCATTGCTGTGGGAGGGTGATAAATACAGCCTCCAGCACAGCATCAATAGCGAGCTGTGGTTATTGCCAAGTGAGATGACACCTCTGACGATTGACCTGGTTATTTGAACAGCAATGCCTCTGATATTAAATATCTAATCCCCAGTGGAAAATTCCCTTTGTTCTTAGTGAGATTTATCACTCTGGTTTACGTGAGGGACTGTGGGAAAGCAGAAAGGGCTATGGGTTTGTGTCTTGCTTCTCCAAATGAGTGAGCAGTGATGTTGGGATTTCCTTCACAGTTTCAGAACCCCTGGTCCCAGGATTTCCCTACTACTCGCTAGCACTGAGGTGGTACCTGAAGTGCCGTTATAGTCCCCGATTCGCAGCTTGTACAAGCTCCGGGAGTCACCAATGGAGAACTTGTCATAGTAGGCGTACGCTGCTTCCTGTCCGTCCCTCATGTCTATTCGCAACTCGTAGCGCCCTTGGGACGTAATCTTGTGGATGTTGTCCAAGCCTGGTGAGGCAAGCAATGAGACATCCGGTGAGACCCGGTGCCTGGATCCGCTCTGTGAGCAAACAAAAAAAGCTCTAGGCAAATAAAATGGCTGTGGGAAATGAGAGTGAGGAGAGGAACCGGAGAGCAGCAGCACTTCTGGTGAAGTCTTTGTCTCTCCTGGAACTGGGGGGGGTCTGAGTTCTCTGTCCCCACTCAAGCTTCACCTCCCCGTGGCTATGAGACGTAGATTCAAGGCCAAGGTTCAGCTTTTTCTGTGCTACTGAAGCTGGGGTATGTTCAGCTGTGGAGCCCTGGTGTTTGTCATGTTGCTGTTAAGTGCCTGTACAAGCCAGAGTGTGCTTGTGCTGCAGGGCCAGCCTTGTCTCATGTTCAGGTTTTGGGGGAGCGCAATCCATTTCAGAGCCATGCTGGGTCTCCCACTCACTCCTTTCCTACTTTCTTTGGGCAACTGGCCTACTGGCCAAGGCTGGGTGAGGTCCATGCACCATAGATGCCACCAGTGCAACCTGTAGTCATCCAAAGGAGGATGATTGGTTTTGGTCCCTGAAAATTCCTAGCATACCCCCTTCTCTTCTAGGAGAAGCAAATGAGGGAGCTGCTGTTCTTCACAATGTGCTTTTATGTGGTGTGCCCATGAGTGACTTTCTAACGTGAATGAACAGAAGGAAAACTGTCCGAGAGAGAGCATAGAGGAGTGGGGTGGAAGGCCAGGAGCCAACAGCTGGCATGGGCAAGCAGCATAGTGCACGGGAAGCTTGGGTTTGATGCATCAATGAAAGACAACCGATGCAGCTCTTACCCAGCCAAAACTCATCTTCCAAGTTTCCGAAGCCAATCCGGTAATCTGCCCATTTCCGGAAGAAATCAGTCAGCCCGTTCTGCCGCCTCTGGAAGACCTGTGATGGAGGAAGAGCAGGTGGAAGATTAGTGTGAAGGAGATGAGGGATGGCTTCTCAAGGCTTTGGATACACAAAATAAAGACAATACTTCATCTTTCCATTGCACTTTTCAGGGGAGAAAATTGCAATGCCAATCCAGTTAGTGTTAATTGCAGTCATGCAATTCATTAATGTGCAGGTGGGGTAACTGAAGAGATGTTAGATGATGGCCAAGGCAAATCAATGTTATAATAGGAAGGAATCAGCCGTCAAGCTTTCTGTTCCACCCAACACATGGTGCCTCTGGTTTCCTAGCATGTGATTCTGCTTTTGGCTTGATCTTTCTGTGATATCCAAGCGGATGCTCTGAAGCAGACCGAGATGGAGGGAAGCTTCCTGGCTAGAATAAGATCCATGCTAGAAATCAGCATTTGAGGAAGTCCTTTTTTTTGTGTTTTTTTTTTTTGTTTTGACTATACATCTAGCAGTGTTTTGTATAATGCGTGTAAGTAAGCTTTTGACACGAATAAAATCAAAGCACCAGAGCATTATTTACTTAAGCTGCCAATCCATCTATGTCAAGACAAGCAGTGTTCGTGCAATTCAAAAGCCAAACAGGCATTTGATTCTAAAATGATCCTGTGCAGACTCAGTCAGGGTGATGCCTGGCCCCCTCCTACTGCAGGCAGTGTGAATCATTCCCCATGAAAGCTATTGGCCATTAATTTTGTTTCTAGAACAATAAATCAGCTTCACTCTCAGATTTTGCTCTCCAGAAGCACTGCAAACATGTCAAATAAATCAAAGGGCATTTCTCCAAGTGTAACTATTATTACTGGAGCGTGGGCCATTCCCTATGGCGTGGGAAATGAAGCGTGCAATATTAAGCCTGCTGTCGTTCCCGTGCAGCGTGGTGCTTGGCTTTCCTGGTAGGATGAGGCTGGGTTACTTTGCGATGGGGGCAATGCATAGGACAACTGCATGGCTACTCACAATCCAGCCGCCTCCATCGGTGGTCATGTCGCAGTACACCTGCACTCGCTGGCTGAGGTCCCCGTTGATGGAGATGGTATAGACACCACTCAGCGTGTCTCCGTTCATCAGGTGTTGGGCGCAGTCCTGAGGGTTAGCAAAGACGCGGCCACCTGCAAAATTTTAAAAAAGCAAAGTTTAAGCAGAGGGACACCCTTTCCACATGCCTCAGGTCCTTCTGGTTTCAGTCCAGGAAGAGTCTAACGTGGCTTCTGTGACCTGAGTTATTCTGCAAGGCAGAATAACTAAAGTGGGACTTTACATCTGCCAACAACATCAGAGGATTTAGTGGGAAAAAAAATGTGTGCATATATTAATTAATCTCCTATGCAACCTGTGTTGGAAAGGTACATGGTAACATCACTGTGAATGATGAGGGATGTCACTTCTTGCACCATCTTTCTGCACCGTGTTTGAAACCCTGGGGTTTAAGCTGTCACAGGCATATTTAGGCAGCTGTGAAAATACCGAAACCTGTTCTCCTCTCAGGATTGCCAACTCCAAATAAGTTTTATGACTTTACTGATTCCAGGGAGATTCTCCTGATCCATGCCCTTGGAAATGATGGGGGACTTATACTGGGCTGATTATCACTTGCAAGCTGAGCAAGAATTAGACTGTGCAAGGTGCTAGAGATGGGCAGCATGGGCTGTGTGGCTGTGCTTCAGGTGTCCTCTAATGAAGAAAAATCTCATTTAGAGGTCAGAGTTTAAGAAAGTCTTAACAACGAGATCTCAGCAGTATTTGGATCTCAAATCTGGGTTCATTTTTTTTTTCTCATTTAATACAAAAGGGGGAAATATCTTTTTTCTTTGTTGTTGGTGTGTATGAGTGATGGGGTAAATGAGTGCAGAGCTGGCAATATGGATGGGGCTTCCAAGGATGTCTTGGTTATGCATTGAGAAGGTGTGAAGGACTTGGTGTGCACGTCCATCACAACTGTGTGATACCCCGCAGGACCAGGGTACAGACCCTTGTCCATAATTTCCCATTTGGGTCTACAACCCCCAGCCTCGTGACCTGAAGACTCGGCGGTCGTTGCTTTCTCCGAATGTTGAAGATCCCCTATTTTTTCCTGTGTCCATGGTCTGTAGCACAAGGTCTGGTGAGACAGTGTTTGCATTTTATAGTATCCAACAATGAAAACTGCTTCAAAGACAACCACTTCAGGCTCCCCTGAGCTCTGCGGAGATTACTTGTTTCTTAATTTATATTCATATCTTTAAGAGCCAAGGAGACCTTGAAAGACATTTCAAACTACTATAAATTATGAATACTGTATCTGTTTCTTCCTTTTGTCCCATCTGTATACAATTCCCCAAGAACCTTATGCAAACATGAAACAAAGAGGCTGAGCTATTAATATGTCAGAGGGAATCGCAGAACCCTGGGATGTGTACTGTGAGCAGAAGAAAGCAAAACAATTTAACTTAAGCCTGGTGTTTGGTTTTTTTTTTGTTTGTTTGTTTCCTTAAAGACAAGCCCTTGTTCTCTGCATTGTGCCCTGATATGCTGCCAGCATGAATTGAATCCCAGATCCTAATTCTTTGCCGAGGGATGCTGCCCATGGATTGCCTTGCCTCGGTGTTTGTTCCTGGGTGCTTCTGTCTCATCAATATATGAGTGGGGAGAAACTGGTTTCTTGCTGATGGTTATCTTCATCTTAAAAGCAAATTAAACTTGTCTTTGGATGCTGCATGGTGGCAATGGTGTCTAACACTGCTGAGGTCTGACATTTGTGTTTAACGGAAATGGTGCTCTCCTTGCGTGGCATTGAGTGGGTTTCTGCTTCTTTAACCCAGCTGAGAAACCGGCCCCATGCGGTTTTGTCCCTGACTCCTGAACATCCTCAAAGATTGCATGCATTTTCCCATCACCTGCCTGGATTGCACTGGCTTTATGTGCCCGCATAAGGGACAAGAATAAGAGGAAAGTCTGATCCATAGGCGCATTAGAGGAGAGTCTTTTTTTTTTGTTGATGCAAATAGTTTCTATTATCTCTTAAAAGCAGGTGGAGGGACCTGCGCATGTAACCAGGATGGGGAAGTGTATCCACAGCAGATTCAAAGAAAAACTCTCCTAATCGAACTGGCAGTGCAGATGGGAGGAATTTAAGCGTACATCATCTTCAGGCTTCTCAGTGCTTTTGAAGCCCAGGAGAAATGTAATTGGATTCAGCCCTGAACAAAATGCACTCTGTCAAGTGCCCTGGCCTATCAAGGCTTTTCAAAGAGGGTGAGGGACTATATTTTTTGCCCTGTGTCTAATGTGAATGGCTGCAAAGCGTGGGGGCAATGGTGACATTTTCTTGCAAACTTCATTCTTGCAAGCGTAAACATTCCGTCTGTGAGGGTTATGGTGGCTGTGGATCCCACCGTTCGATTTGGAAAGGAAACTGTTCTTGTTGCCTTAGTGGATCATGACTTCTCTAGAATTAGAGGAGAGAGGAATAACGCAATTAGATAAAATCAATTGGACCACGGTCCTGCGGATGTGCTGGCACTGCTGTCTGTGATTCCACTGATGGTGGTGGAGATGCACCTGCTTGCTATTTCCAGGGATGCCCCGTCCCTGGAAATGTTCAAGGTCAGGTTGGACAGGGCTCTGAGCAACCTGATCTAGTTGAAGATGTCCTTGCTCATTGCAGGAGGGTTGGGCTAGATGACCTTTAAAGATCCCTTCTAACCCAGAGTATTCTATGATTCTCTGATATTTGTGAGAGATTGGACCATGTCTACAGCATGGAGAGACCAACTGGGTCTCTCCCCACTCACTGCAAAAGCATATCTGTTCATAACGTGTTGACTTTTGTGGTTTTTTTTCCTCTGTTTATGCATTTGAGGAGGGGCAAGGGCAAGGCAAAGGGTAGATAGTTCCTGGTTTGAAGCTCAAATCCCCTTGGCCTGGGCTGGACCTTGTGTTTGTATTATAGATCACTCAGCCATTAACTTTTTGTAGTAGAGGAGCACGGTGGGTCATGGAAATGAATGTACCTCTCTGTGGATAACGGAGAAATGCTGCCTGAGGAGGGAAAGCCAATAAAAGCAGTCCATGTCTACCAGCATATGTGGGCCAAGCTGCCCCTGGCTTAGCGGACATGGTGTGAGTCCTCACCTGTGGTGAAGGTGGTGGAAATGAAGCCGCTCCGCATGGTGTTTTGGGCAGCTTGCAGGCGCACAGTGTACTCTGTGGTCTCAGAAAGCCCCTCCAGGCGGATCCACGTGTCCTCGGCATCCACAATCAGCTCCTGTACATGGGTCCCAGAAGGAGGTAGACACCAAGAGCAACAGATAAGAAAAGCGATGGGGAGCCTAAAGAGCAAGCGAGGAGGGAAGGGAAGCCACAGACTACTGCAGCCCTTGGTACCTTGCTGAGGAGTGTTGAATGTCTGCTTACACCCCTGGATGAAGTCAAGGTGAGGCCAATGAATGTATTCAGCATTTTGGGATGGTTCAGGTGGGAAAAAGCTAGCTGGTTTGGACACAGGAGATTTAAATGTTTGCAGTCTGTGTGCTCTATTTACTGACTCTGTTGGGATCTGTGTGCCCTTGATACAGGCCATGACAGATTGCCCAAGCATTGCAAGGAGTAGAGCTGGCCAAACCTGGTTATCAACCAGTTTTGACTCCGTCAATTCCTGTCATGTTAATTTTTCTGGTCATTAGCCAATGCTACATAGCAGTATATCGAACTCCTCCTCCAAAGCTATTATCCTCTGGTCGCTGAGAAACAGGCACACCGGCAAAGGAGACGAGACTATTTGCTGTGACGTATTTCTGATAGCGCTTGTAGCAGCTCTTCCAGACAGGCAGATATGGACACACTGATTAAATAATCAAATATATTGTATTGTGGGCTTAATTAGCTGTCTGTACCTATCTTCCTTTTTGCAAGAAGGGCAAATGGCATTTTTAGAATCTCTGTTCATGGGATAATTTTCTCCTGCCTTAGCTTGCTTGTGTTTCACAAGTTGTGAATTTCCCCTGTTCTTCCAAAATTTCCAGGCATGCCCTCTGTGCCCAGACCTGCAGGTGTGCATAAAGATTTTGCCCTAGGCAATCTTTTCCTGCTTTTTCCAATTGTTTATCTAAAATATGACTTATGCAGAAAGTAGCATCTGCCCTTCTGGTCTCCCCCTGACCTAGTGAGCATTTGGGCTTTTTTTGCTTTGTTGTGTTTCTCCTGCTCGTTTCTCCATGGCCATGCTATTCCTTGACTTAATGAGCCTCTTTCTCTGTGAGGACTTGCTCACCTTCCGGCTGCCGTCGGTGGATCTGTAGGTCATGACGTAGTTCTCGATCTCTCCCAAGGGAGGCACCCAGGAGAGCAGAGCGCTCCGTCGAGTGACTTCACTGGCTGTCAGATTTGTTGGAGGATCCAAAACTGCAAGGGTGGATAGGGACCCAAGGAAGCACAAGTTCTCACACGCCACTGCCCCAGCCCGATTCCCAACTCAGTGCACTGGGATTCAGCCTTGCAACCTTGAGCTACAGCCTAAAGTCCATCCTCGCCCTCAATTTCCAGACCTTGTCACCCAGCCCCAGCCTTGAACAGAGCTCTGCAAAACCTCTAAAAGTCTTTCTCTGCCTGCATGCTTTCTGAAGGTAACAGCTCCTGAAATGCATGTGCTATGGGGTCTGTCCAGCTTCTTGTAAGCAAAATGGGTTGTTGTGCTCTTCTGGACTATGGCCTTGGGCAAGAAAAACACCTGGTCAAGGGTCGTCTTTGGAAACTACATCCAGGTGAAATCAAAGAAAGGGGTGGGTAGATGTTGAAAGAGTGAAGATGATGGTTTATGCTTGTTGTGATTAAACCTCTGTTCTTGTGTTGTGCTGAACACTGGTATTTAAGTGTCCTTTTGGCACATGGTAACTTCTACACCCACACGTATGTGAAAAGAGCTTTGACTCAGCCTTGCTGGCTGCTTTTCCTGGGGTGGATGTATGGCTAAGGGCGTGCAACAGGCAGTGGGAGAGGTGATTGTACGTACGAGTTGTAAAGTTGGTGCTGATGGTCTGGCTGGTGATAGGCCCATTGGTGGCATACATAGAGACTGTGTAGGTGGTACTGGGAAGGAGGTTGGTCAGCTGGTACTCCTGGTTGACTCCATCTACAAGAATTGTTTCTCCTGCAACTGTAAGCCAAAAGAGATTACTTAGAGTAGATATTCAAGGTGGTTCTCCAAAATGTGTCTATGGATACAAACTCATGATCAAAAGAACTTATACTGCTGAAACACCATTAGCTATTGTGTAGCAGCTGAGCTGTTGTGATGGTGTTTGGTCTGAAAGATGGTCTTATTTTTCCCACAGTCCCCGTATTTGCCTGATGCTTTCTTTCCATTCAGTAGTGTGTTTCATGGAATTTGCTGCACATTGAGTTTTTGTGGGATGGGTACTCATTTGCCCCAGGCCTGGTGGGCCAGTTAGTAAATCAGGAGGATCCCAGTCCCCTACTGTGCGGACTGCTGTGCTTGGTGAGGGGCACTGCCATGGGACCTGTGTGGGAGGAGCTGGTGTCTGGGATTGGGTACAGCCCTTCCACCTGCCAGCTGCTGCCCTTCCAAAGCAAGGGTTCCTTCCATATTTCCTCCGTGGAGGGTGCCTGCTGAGCACTGGGCTTTCGGATGGGGAGAGCTGGAGGTGAGCTGAAATGGAACCCTAGCAAAGCTCCTGGCAGAGGGGCTCAGGGTTTTGGTTTACCTGTGCGGTGGGTGAGGACGAGGACGTAGCTCTCCACCTCTGACAGTGGTGGGTTCCACTGCAGCAGCGCCTCAGTGGGAGTGATGTTGGTGGCTGTGACTCCCAAGGGGGCATCCATGGCTGCATGGGGGACAGATTCAGAGAGTCAGAGGCATTAAGAGACTGGGCTATGAACTGGAAGGGCTTCTTCTGACCCATCGCTTGTGATCCTGCCTTGCTGCCCAGGCACATGTGCCTGCAGAAGAGTTATTGCTGCACTAGCTGGAGAGCAGAGATGTCATTGCTTGTGCTACTTTGCTACTTGGGCTGCTCTTCCACTGTTTTCCTGATGCACAGCCTGGAATGTTAGGGTTTTTTTAGGTTTTGACAAGTCTGGGTATAGCAGAGGGTTTTATTCTTGCAGCAGATGCTGTTTGTGTCGAGGCTTCCCTAGGGATTATTTCTGGAAGTCTGTACTCCCCTTAGGAAAGGTTGTCATGGTTGCCCAACATTATATCTCTGGCTTCCCCATGCCCAGTACATGGATTTATCACTCCCTGCCATGACTAACCATGCATATACAGGAAAAGCTTTGCTTGGGCATACTTTAAAAGTCCACACTGGGCCTTTGGGAGCCTTGCTTATCATCTCAAGCTCGCATCAGGCTGGTGTGAGGTTCAGCTTTCTCTCAGCTGCCTGATTGCTAGTGCAAGTAAGGTCTCGCACTGTTTGATGGCTACCTGCCCCGCAAGAGCTCCTTCCCACCTGTGTACACAGTGATGGAGGCCACCTCGCTCTCCTCCCGGCCCCTCACGCTCTTCACCCCGATCTCGTACTTGGTGGCAGGCTGCAGGCGGCGGAGGGCATACTCAGTGGCATCGCTGGTGATGGCAGTGCTGTCTGTCCTCCCTGCAGGGACAGAGTCAAGAGCTTTGGCATCACGGCTGGCCCCGTCCCTGTGGTACAGGAGATGCTCAGGAGGGGGGCAATGTCACAAGCCCTCTCCAGAGTTGATACTGGGGGTAACTGGGTTTTGTGCCTGCGGGTTTACACCTGTGTGCCCATCACTGTGCTGGCTCGACCTTTTCAGAGTTGTAGGTGAAACTGGGGCTAAGGGAGATGAGCCAGGGAGAGGCAGGTGAGGGAGATGGGATTTCAGGATCAGGCCCTAAATTAACCATTTAATTAATGGAGGGCAAGCTGCAGGGGTCACTCCCTGTGCCCCTCTGTGCTGAGCTGGCCCTTGGCTACAGTGGCCCTTGCCCATCCTTGTCACCCTGTCCTCCAGCCCTACAGCCTCTTTGTCCATCTCAGCTATTGGTGACTTTTTCTGGGGCACTGGCATGCTGCCTAGGGTGAGGATAACCTGGTGACTTGCTTGTGCCCGCGGGTGGAGGGAGGGTTGGCAGCTGCGAGCTCAGGGCATGAGCAAGAGAGGTCTGACTCGTTACCTTCAGCAGCGCGGTAGGATATTCTATAGTGGTCGAAGGTGGTGATGGGAGGACTCCAGTAGATGATCATGGACTCCTGGGTGACATTGCCCACCCTGAGGTCCTTTGGCGCATCGATCCCTGGTGAGACAGAGCAGAAATCAAAGCTGTGGGAAGCAAGTCTGCTCCCCGTCCCCCCACTCGCCCTCCCGGCAGGATCCCGTGCCTGGAAGGGAGGTTCCATGGTACCTGTCATGATGGAGCCCACAACAGGCTCAGAGCTGATGGCGCCATGCACGGCCACCAGCGACACCAGGTACTCAGTGGACGGCTGCAAGCCTGTCAGGCTGGCATGCCTGCAGGTGCCATCAAGTGTGAGCTGCTGTGCCTCCTCCTCCTCATCCCGGGGGCTGTAGGTGAGGATGAGGCGGTCTGCTGGTGGGGATGGATCACTCCACGTGACGTTCACACTGGAGGACGTCAGCTGGGAGAAGTGGAGCTGTGTGATGGGCCGAACCCCTGCAAGACAGAGAAGGGAGATGTAACTCTGATCACCTGCAGATCCCGGTCTCTGTGTTGTTCCCAGTGCTTTTATGGGAAATACCCAACAGAAGTGGCAAAGCTGCAGCTCTGGGCTCTCCATTGATCTGCAACTGTGCTGGGATTGAGAGGCAGAACTGGGAGGAAAAAAATGATGCTTTTCTCAGCTCTGCCTGCAAACATACTCCATCCCAGACCCATAGGGTGGATGATGGGGCTGTCCCACTACAGACAGTATGTGCTGTCTGGGCTTCCTGACTGCATGATTTTCACCCAGAGGTGCTTGTGAAGTCCCTTACGGCTTTGTTTTTCCTTCTTATGGACACACAGACCATCCTGACCACAGAGGACAGTATGAGCTGGCTGTTCCCCCAACCCTGCCTCTTCCTTACGGGAGCCTCCAGCCAAGCAAGTGTGTTGAGTGCTGCTGGCCAGGAGAATGGGATCCCCATGCTGGTAGGGTCATCCTCCTTCTGAGGTCTACAGACCTCCTCCCACATGGATGAATTGCGCCCAGCTCTCATCCCCATCACCACCTCAAGAGTTTAGGTGCCGGGGACATGGTGGGCTGGCAGAGGTACCATTGTGGGGCAGTGGTCTGTGCCCTTGGCCCCATCTCAATTTGTCTTTCTCTACCTGTGAAGGCATCCACAGTGGCCTCCAAGCTCTGCTGGCGTCCCCTCTCGGCAATGATGGAGATAGTGTACTCTGTCCCAGGCTCCAGCTCCGACAAGGTGAGCTGCGACTTGTCACGGGGTACTGTCACTTCGGAGGCCATCCCCGAGGCGGGGGTGAAGGTGATGCGATAGTGGTCAATGGGACCCGTGGCTTTGGTCCAGGTCAGCGAGATGGATGTCTCTGTTGAGGCTGTAACCAGGAGGTCCCGGGGGCTGTCAAGCTCTGTGGGAGAGGGTTGGTGCAGACTTTTGTCCCCATGCACAGACTGTCCCATGGGGATGTCTGAGCCATAGAAACTGGCCATGCTTGGACCGTGCAATGGGGCCAAACTTACCAGTCCTGGCATTCATGGTTGCTGGCACACTCTGCTGGCTGTCCATCACGGCCGAAATCCCAATGCCATACTCTGTCCCTGGCACCAGATCTGCCGCAGGGTGCAAAGGACACAAAGGAACGTAAGAGCAGCGCCTGGCTGGGTGGCCTCATGGTGCGACCCTCCCAGCTCCCATGGCCTTCCTGGGGGCCCTCCTGAACACCCCTGGGGTGAGCAGCCCTACTGCAGGTCACTGGTTCCTCCGTGTGTTAGAGAAGAGCTGATATTTTTTTATAAAGCCCCATGGATGACTTTGGACAGGGAATTTGGATTATTCTATCTCAGAAATAAGCAATTTTTAAGTTGTTGCTGAGGTCTGCTGTAATTGCTGGCATCGAGACAGAATTTGCATGTGTGTGAGCTGAGATGGGAACGATAAAGTAGCTATATTTGTTTCCAAAGTGATTTAACATCAAATATTGTCACAGAGCTGGTGTCTTGAAGAGAAATGAATTATGCAGAGTAAATGAAATGCACATTAATTAGGAAAGGCACAGTCTTTCTGGGAGCCAAATCAAGCGCCGCTCCTTGGGGTGGATGTATCCTGCAGTGCCTCTCTTAAGGGACATGGGAATCCAGATCATCCAGCTTCTTTCCCGCACACCTACTGCTGATCACGGTTTTATCTCTGTGAGACATCTCCTGCCTCTGCCTGTCACTTCTGCTTGGCTGCTGGCAGCTTTATTCCCCTCCTCCTGGCGCTTCATGATCTTTCCCACAGGGTTAGAGAAAGCCATAAATCCTCCAGCCCGGCCTCACCCTGCCTTGCCCAGGGGCAGCATCCCCTGAAGCCACCAAAACTTTCCCCAAGAGGCCAGGAGGGAGGGAAACCCCCATCCCCTGCCCCTCTCCTCTTGCTATGGTGCAATCTTGGTGCCAGGGGGGAGATGGACTCCCCTCACCCCTGCCTGATAAGTGTCAGAAGCATCCTGGAAAGGAGGAGAAGAGCCTGGGAAAAAGGGGAAGGAGAAGGAAGAAATGAGCAGCAGCATATAAAACAATGTCTTTTCTCTCCCATCTCTTTTGGGTAGAGCAAAGTTATGGATGTTTCTGTACAAATGCTGATTTTGAAGAGAGACATATGGGGCAAGGCAAGGCTTGCTGTATTTTTAAGCTTAAATCTTTGATAAGCTCTGCTCAGAGGCATTCCTCACTGCTTTTCCTGCAGGCAGATGAAGGTAGCTGAAGGAATCACTGGTTGCATTTACACCGTGGATCCCACCAGGTCCTGGGTGGCTGGAAACCCATGTGCTTTGCCTCATGGGCAACAAGACCTTGGACAACAGGGGTACCACATGCGTAACAGAGCTATGGGAGAGGCTCATGTGCCACACACACTATGGCTATCCTGGCACTTTTTTGTTTTTTTTTACCAGCAGAATGTTTTTTGGGTTATTTTCTGCTATAATTTTTTTTTTAATTTGTTTGTATATTACATAGTACCCTGGGAGCTAGAAGCAATGCACTTAAGTGATGATGGAGACACTATATAAAAATTGCTCACTACTATCGACTTAAGCCTCTATCTCTGGAGCTTGCTCTCAGGGTGTTCCTTGTAGCTCTGCCCAAACCCTGGCAGGAGCCAGGAAAAGCTGGTGCTGCCAGGTAGAGACTTGGCAGCGTTTTTAATTTTTACTGAGAGAAAAGAGAGCCTTCATGCTGTCTTTTCTTCCGAGGCAAGCTTGGGCTGTGCCATGGGTGTCATTGCAGTTTAGGTCACTGGGGTAACATTGCACCTCTGCCCCAGGGAGGAGGATTTGGCCCATTTTTAATGCCTAGAAAGGCAGTAAATTCCTAGAGGAAAGCTAGCAGGGGACCAGCACCAGGTTCCCAATCCCTCACTGTCCTACTCCATCTCATCCCGCTTCTCTATGTGCATCCTCATCACAAATGCAACAGAAACTATCCCTCATGTTTCTTTTTTCTGCATACCACATTTTTCAAGCTAACCGCTTTAATTGTTTTCCTGCCCTCCAATCTTTCTCAGGAGTTGGTGCCACTTTGCCTGTAACTTCACATTCAATTTTCCCACTGAACTTATTCCTATAGATCTGTACAGCAGAGATGCTTGAGCTCTCTTTGGGCTGGGAAGGTCCCAGGAGGGCAAAGAGAGTCAACGAGGAAGAACCTGGTGCCCTGCCTGTCCTGTCCTGAAGAGCTTCAAGCTGAATGAGTGATCTTTTTTGTATGTGTGTAGGTAAATCTCTTCTTTGCTCAAAAATATGCCACTGGAGCCACAAATTTGTCAGACAAGTGGTTGTAGTTGAAAAAAAGGAAACCAGATCTCATACGGTACTTTGTGGTGTTGCTGCAAAGGGTGTTTGGGACTTTTCTGGTAGTGGGAGGTGGGTAGTGTTTGTAGCCCCTGGTGGCAGCCCCTGTACTAGCCTGAATAAGGTACAACTTCAGGGACTTGCTCAAAAATTGCACCCTTGGATTCACGTCTGCTTTGTGCCCAGTTTGGAAAAAGGCAATGAATCTGGGGAGCCTGGATCCCCCATCACTGCCTACAGGGCATCGGCGCCTGCGGCTCTTTCCCAGCAAGGAAAAAAAGAAGGGTGAAACAATATTGTCCTCTAGATTAGCCTAAAAAGCCTTCCTCTCCTCATTTCTCACTTTGCTCCTTGCCAGCTCTATTTGTGACCTGGAGAGACCTTTGCTGGAGCTGCATCATTAGGAGGTTCATCGCTCAGCTCATGGATAAGCAGCGCCCAAATCCAGACCCACAGTGGGGAAAATGATCTTCATCCCAAGGATAACCTTCTCTCTGGTAACTGGTAAACTCCAAAACAGCCTCGAATGTGTGCCAGCATGAGGGTAACTGGGCATTGGTGCTGATTTGGGATTTCCATCGTCCTGCTTGTTTGCACACATACCTGCGAGAGTGGCCCGGGTGGTGGGACCAGTGTCCCGTGGCACCAGCACTTCGTGGTAGTGCTCTCCTGCCAGGGTGCTGTAGACCACCCTGTAGCTGTGCGCCTCGGCCTCACTGTTGTCCCAGGCGAGCTCGAGGCTGGCAGGTGTCCGTGAGCCCACCCGTAGGTTCTTGGGGGCATCAATCTCTGCATGACACAAGGAAGAGAGGCTCTGCCTCACCACCGGGCACTGGGAATGCACCCTGTAGCCTTGGCATGCCTAAACAGCAGTGGAGGGGTACCCGGGTGTGATGTCCGTGAGGTCCCACATGCGGACCCTCCTCCCTGGGGCATGTCCCCGTGGCAGGAGCTGGGACATCTGCTGTCACCTCCTGCTCGGCACAGACCCGGAGATGCCACCCATGAGACTGGTGCGAGTGCTGAGGCATTCACAGCACCCCTTAGTAAGTTGCTTCAGGAGCTAATTGCATGTTATTTGAAAAAGAAAAGCATTTTCCCCTTATATTACAGTAAGGGAAACTGAGGCAGCGTGCATAAGAGGAAAAGGGCTCTGTAGCAGTCACACATTGGCCTGAACTGCTCTTAGAAGAACCTTGAGCATCTTTACAGGCTCATTCATGCTTAGACATTGCCCAAAAGGTTTGTTTATTAGTGCTGCTGGGGCTGTGCACCAAATCTACTCTGATTTGCACAATAAACCTCTCCTGTGAGCGATGGGTGGGTGCCGGGCAGGGGCTGGACACCAGCAGATGGGGGGGTAATTACTGCTCCTTGACAGATTTGAGTTTAGAGGGGGATTTTTTATGTTGTCTTTTAGAAATAGGCCAGCGCAGCAAATCAGTCGGGGTGAACATCTCATCCGAAATATATATCTATAGAGATATATACACACACAATTCACACACCACAGTTATTGTAATAGGAGCCTAGTATCCACCAGTAACGTACATGACAAGTAATTTATATACCATAAACCAGCACTGAAATACGCGCTCTACCTCCTCCTTTATGGCACAGTAAATTAAACCTGTTAGCTATCTGCAGGCTTAACATTAATTAAAGTTTTACCGACCAGTTAGGGTATTCAGAGAAGATATAAAGTAAGATAACCATGTTTCTGACTGGGCTGCTTTCAGCTGCTTGACTGCCGATTCCTCGGGCAATGCATCTGCCTTGGCTCTTGACGCTGAATGGGAGCGAGCATCATCTTAAATTCAGACCTGTGCTTGCTGCTTTGGTGCTTTTGAGAATTGCACGTTGATTTATGGGTGCTATTAAGGGTGTAAACTGCTGGGATTTTAAAGTTTCGGTTGTGGGTTCAAGTTAAGCTGTGGGTCTGAATGGGTGTTGAAGGTGGTGGGGACGTGTGTCACAGGCAGAAGCAGGTTCAGCCTTGATGCTGCAGCAGGATGTGGCCAAGGTGGGGTTTGCTCAGGGGCTGTCATCTGAATGCGGGTTTTTGAGTCATCTGCCTGGTCATTGGCATCTGGGGTCACCTGGGGTTCCCTGGGGACCATGCCGAGCATCTGCAAGGGGCATAGAGCACTGGAGGTTTAGGGGCTAAACAGAAATGTAGTCACTGGTGGCGGGGGGTTCAGAGGGTGGCGTGAGCTGTGCATGTGTGCTTTAGGGTGAGCTGAATCATTTGCTCTGCCTTGCTGTGCACCAGGACCATGACAGGATGTGAGACACCTGCATTCAGGCATCTGCATTCAGACCTGCATCTTAAGCATCATGTTCTCATTGTGCCGCTTCCTCCCAGTAGACCAGATTAAACTCCAGCTCACTTGTGCCAGGGGAAAACCAGGACCATTAAATCCCAGATGCAAAAAAAAAACTTGATCTGGCTCTGGATATGTAAACCCCCATGCTCATTGCAGGACAGCCCATCTGCAGATTGCAGCAAGCCGTTTCCCCATGCTTGCTGGAGGCTTAAAAATTCATGCCGGTTCTCCCAGCAAAGCCAACTAGCTACCTGTGGTGAACTGGGCGAGGGCTGGCTGGCTCTCGTTGGCACCCCGGAGGGCACTGACGGCGAGGTGGTAGCGGGCACCGGGGCGAAGGGCCTGCAGGGAGTACTGGCTGAGGGGGGGCTGCAGGCGGAAGGTGGTCCTCCCCCCTTCCCCGTCCGCCAGCCCGTACTTCAGCAGGATGGCATCCACCTTGGCACGTGGCGGTGTCCACTCCACGAAGGCCACTGTGTCGGAGACATCCCGCACCAGGATCTGTGTCGGGCCGTCAATGACTGCAGAAGAGGGGGGGAAACGAACACCTGTTATTTTGGGAGAGTTGGATGGGGAAAGGTGGCAGCTTTGGGGACACCAAGCTTCAGGGATTCTTCAACCCAGCCTTCAGAGTGGCCCAAATTAGCAGGTGGGGACAAGGCAGAGAGGTGCTGTGGGCAAGAGACATGATCCTCTGCCCCAGGGTACTCAGGAGGTTTGATCCTATTGGCTTCCCAGTCCCTTGTCCCAGTCTCCCATCTCCTTTCTGAATCCTCTCCACTTCACCAATGTCTCTCCCAAGCTGTAGATAGCACAGCAGGACCCAACAGCTCTCCCATTGATGCCCATTACAGCTATAATGCAACTCATGCCCTTTTCTCAAGCTGGTTATTGGCAACAATTCCTCCCTGGCTTCTTCAGGTGGCATCTCCCAGGATAAAACCCTCTACGTCTAATTGTGGTCCACTTTCCTTGCTCCTAGGTAGCTGCTCATACTTCGTGATGCTTTGAAAACCATACAGTTTTCCTTTGTGCCCAGCTTTGTGAGCCATTCAAAGTGCTTTTATCAATATTCTCCTTCCGTTCAATTTACTCTTTTCTGAGCCTTTCCATCACTGGCAAAATTTATCAGCAATGATATTATGTCTTTTGAAAGGCGTTGACAATGTGTTAAATAACGTGGGGCCAAGGACTGATCCAAGCATTGAGGACTGAGGAACGTCTCTAGAAATGTTCCTGCTTTGGTGCCAGCTCCTGGTTTGTTGTTAAGTTGAGGGATCAGCTTGTAAAGCTGTTGACGTCTTAGCAGTGGGGAGAGAGGAGAAAATGCAACTGCTCTCAAGAGTCTTCATAACTAGCTGGGTGTGGGGCTACAGTGAGTGTCCACCAAACCCCCTCAGATAAAGGGGCTTTAGCTAAATTCATACCAGGGGTCTACTGGGAGACAATTTTGGACATTTCTGCTTTCTTTTGCAGAGAATTGGGCCCTTATCTCCTCCGCATCCCCCAGCACTCAACTTCTGGAAATCATGGGTTCAAGCCTCAGTGATGGATGCTTTGAGTCCAGTTGCTGCACGGATAGATGGATGTGCCAAGCCTGGCCATTGCTCCTGTGCCATGGCAGCATTGATGCATGGAGCCTGCTGGGAAGCCCATTTTATCACTTACATGATCACAAAGTGGGTGAAACACCCCATGCTAGTTCTGTAATTCAGGCTACACTGCATGCAAGTACCTCTATTATACTGTATATATTAGAAAATGACACTATATAATAAGGATGTGCTGAAAGCTGCACCCCAGGGTGGGAAGTTCTGGGGGAGATGTGTGTGGGCAGGGGTGGGAAGGACCAGAGAGGATTAGAAAAAGACTTGGGGGAACTGGGAGCAGTGGGCTGAGGTCTGGGGGCCAAACAGCAATGGAGAATGGAGGACAGCTGGGAAGCAGGGTGTTTAAGTAGGAGCTGGGTGTCCAGCTTGGCTAGGACCAGGTTATGATTAGCCAAACCCTGAATCTCCAACTACCTCATGTTGTCCAGTCATCCAGGTGATGCTGGGCAGCATCAAGTTCTACTTAGCTGTGCAGCATGAAACCATGCCTTTGCTGCTCGACATCGGCACAAAGTGTTGAGGCAGAACAGGGGTTGATGGGGGCATGAGGATCATGAGGGCAAAACTACGCCTTGATGCAGAGGAAGACAAACACACCCTCACAGGGACGCCTTCATGGGGTGTCCACAGGGACCCCACCACTGTTTGGGCTCCCCTAAGAAGGTCAACCACTGAGGTTGAAGTACCAGCTTCTCTCTGTTTTTTGCTGACTTCCTAGGGAAAGGAAGATTTGGTCTTGACCAGGAGATGTCTCTGTTAAGCCATGTCGAGCTGAGCGTGGAGGCAAAGCAGGGGGAGAGGACTGTGCAAGGAAGCTCAGACCTGCAGCAAGCTGCTAGTGGTGGAGGGACCCTCCCTTCACTTTCACTCTTGCCTCAAATTAACAGCCTGGAGAGAGCATCACCTCGTTATAACCCTCTGGCAGCTATTTAAATGCTGTTTCCGTTTGCAACAGCTTGGACGGAGGTAGACATCTGCCTGGCTGCCAGTGCAGACTGCAACAGATCTGGCACGGAGAGCCTCTTCTCCCCAGTGAGCTCTGCCCATCTCCACGTCTCCTTCGGCGAGGAGAAGACCCAGTTCTTTCACACTTGCTGAATTGCCTCTAGCCTACAGGATGGACCAGTGACCAGCCAAATAAATTGGTTAGGAGGTGATGTGCCATTGCTCCTGGCTCCCTGCCCTGCTGCCTAATTTGCCTGAATTGGTGGGAGTAGAGGGCATTTAGTGGCACAAAACCAAGTGGGAGTTTTAGTCTGTTATATGTGAGCAGGCAATACATTTATAGAGATGTTTGTTGGGGGCCTCTGAAATGTGAGATTAGTAGAAAGAGGGATTTATGCAGCTATATAATAATAAAAGTGGACCTACCCCTGCACTCCCAACCCCATTAACCTCGGTTTCTGTGCTCGCAGCAGTTCGGGAGAGAGAGGGACAAAATACCACATGAAGAAGGGGTTGCTGTGCTACACCTGTAGCTGGGGTAGCTGAGTGGTGCTAGTTTTATCCCTGCCCATGCAGTGCCGGGCTGCTCTCACTGATGGGACTTTATTTTGGGGACCAAGCCCTGCCATGCTGCCAAGGGTCAGGCTCACTCACGGGTTGAAACGCTGTCGGAGGTGGGAGGGCTCCTGGCTTGTTCCTTCAGGGCCACCACGGTGACGGTGTACTCTTCCCCTGGCTTCAGCCCCGTCTGGTTGAAGGTGGTGACGGTGCTGGGGAGCTGGGCAATCACACCACCCTCGTTATTCTGCCGGGGAGCAGAAATAACCATTAAAAACAAAAAAAAAGGTGTTGTGGGGGGACTAATGCATGGAGAGGAGGTGTCCCCCACATTGCATCCTTCCATACCCAGGCCTGCACCCCAAAACTACATCCTCGCTTAGGCATGTCCCACTGTGGAGGTGCAGAAACGCAGGGTGGAATCGCCCACCAAGTGTGGAGCACCCACATTGTGGGGCTGAGAAGTCCTCCCCCATCCCTTTTTCCCCTCCACCAGCTTCTGTATTTTGCCATCTGTGTGTCTGCTGCTCTCCAGAAAAGATGATAAAACCAAAGCCTGGGCTAGACTTCTTTTCTGTGCTTTTCATGTGCCAGGAGCCTTCTGTTGTTCATATATAGGTATGAAAGTGTAAGGTCTTTATTTTGCCATCCCCTGCTTCTTAGGTATCTTTATTAAACTCACTATACTTTGTGGTTTTGCTCTGAAAAACTGTAAGGCTTTAAGCAACCGCAAATGTCACCTTTCCTGCCAGTGTTTGGACAAAGGATCTTTTCTTGCCGCTGTCTTCACTAATAACACACTAAACAAATCTTTGCACATAGCCCTCAATTCATATTCATCTCTTTTCTCATTAAACAGGAAATCTTCCATTGTAGCCATAAATTGCCAGTTTACCTTTCCTAATATTCTTTTCTAAATCTGTCTTTGCTTCACCTTCCCCTACCCAGTCCCCAGTGCATGCAGCAGGTGGGCAATCCCCCCTGACCTGGCTTTTGGGGGTGAGAGCATCGTGGGGACCACGGAAGAAAGATTGCTGTACGGGAAAAGTGCAAGCATCCTGGTGGGGAGACTGAGGACCAAACCAGCATCCTCTTGTCCCGTTTCCAGGAAGACAGAGTGAGTTCAACTTTGCTCGTAGAGGTTATTTGTCATGCTGCTGTTAGAGCTTTGGGGTTTTTTTAGCCTCTGGGATGAGGTTTTGGTTTTATTTGGGGTGTGGCAATGGTTTAGCATTTGCCTAAACAAGCATAGCTTCCAGGCAGTCAAGGAGACAGCACCCTCTACCTTATTTTATGAGAAAAGCTGGTGATGGAGACTCGAGACAGTCTGATTTTGGAAGCCGATGGGCAGGAGCACAACTGTGTCTTTACAACGCAGGACCATGCGCTTGACTGATGGATGCGAGAACTTCAAAGCCTGGCGAGCTATCCCTTCCCCACCCCAAAAACCAGCATCCAAAAGCAGCCATCCTTTGGCACTTTATCTCTTCCTTTAAATCCTGAAATGTTTCTGTGTGGTTTTAAGTTGTAAGCTTAAAAATGGAGAGGTGAACCAACAGTTTGTATTTATGCGATGGCTTGAGATGATGACCCTGTGGGGAGACGTTTGCATCTATCCCAGCAACTCCTCACCTTAAAATGGATATATCCCCATTTATCTGTTTCAGGGGGATGCTGTTGAGCTTAATTGCCGAGTGACAGTGAAATGTTTGAAAGATAGCTGGGTTTTTGCTACTAGACTGAAAGCTCTTCCCTGACTTTGTCTTATCGTCTTGATTTTTATCTCAACGGTGAATGAAAATTACCCTGGGCTTTATACCTGCGGTACCTGAACTTCAACTTCTGACACAATTTGCATGTGGATGTACCCAGAATTGCACCCAGATCCTTCCAGCCTTTTTTTGGAAATGAGGGAATGAGTTATTTAAAGCAATTGGGCCCTTGCTTTATGCTGTATAATGATACTTTACAGTTAAGAGCATTTAAAATGTTGGGGCCAAGTTCTGCAGTTCCTCACTGCCCAGAGCTGCCTTTGACTCCAGCGAGGGTTTTGTACAAGTGAAAACGGCATAATTGAGCCCTTAATCAGCATTTCTTTTACTGCTGGGGCTTAAATGTTCTTGTAAAGAGGCTCCATATACAATTGAAGCTATACTTATGGCTAAATGGTGTAGAAATTATGAATATAGATTAAATACTTGACGTACAATTTTTGTTGCTGCGCATAGAAAATATGCGATATTTAGGGCAACATTTTCATCCTTTCATCTTTTCTGGCACAAATTCTACCTGTTCATCATTGCGATTAAAATTCCGTGGCAGGAATTAGCTGTGCATGTGACTCTGGGATGCTGAAGGTTGTTGTCTGAGGGCTGGTGGCTGCTTGGTTCAACCCAGGCTGCTTCGGGTAGCTTAGTGTGCAGAGAGCAGTGGTGAGGAAGAGGAGAAGGAGAAAGGGTCGCAACAAAAGAGATGAAAGGGAAAAAGAGGAGGTGACAGCAAGGGTCAGTGAGGCTGGAAAGTTTATTTATTTATATGCTCATCTCTTGATTTTATGGGGAAATTTCTTTGAGAACATGTATGCCTTGACACCAAAGACTACTGGGGAAATGCAGGTTGAGGTGTTTGGGGTTGTCTGATGTGAAGCACATAAATTGCAAACAGAGGTTGTTTGGGGGTTTTTTGGGGGGTAATTGGAAGCTAATTTGGGACCTGCTTGCTCAGTGTTTTTTAGGGTGACCGGGTGTACCCCATGATGCCATGCATGCGGCAGCGGTACCTTGGGGATAAAGCTGATCTCCCAGCCGTCGAAGGGGAAGGAGAAGGGCTCCCACTGCACCTCTGCTGTTGTCTCTGTGATGGTCTTGAACTTCAGCCCCTGTGGCGTGGCGAGGTCTGGAAGGGAGCAGGGGGTGATGAGCAGAGTGGGACGGGTGTGTGGGTGCTGCTGCCCCCACCCTGCTCCCTGTGGCTATTTTTTATCTGGGCAACGAAAATGGGTAAGCTTTTGGTAGCTGTTAGCAGAGTAAACAGAGTGAGTGAGGGGGTTGCAGAAGGGGTGTCTGGATAGTTTACATTTCCCTCCTGTCCTCTGTGTCTTTAGTTTCTGAGGATCCTTTCTGGATGTTGCCATTACAGGTTGATACTCCCGTTTTGCTCTGTGCATCGTGGTCCTGGTCAGGACTACATAAGTCTTGATGCACAGCAGCATACCCTCTTGCTGTGCTATCATCCATGTCATGGAGATTCATCACAGGAAACCCATCCAGGAATGGGAGGAGAACCTGTGACTTCTGTGATATATCACAATATTTCCTATGAGGAAAAAAAGTGTAATATTCTTGGCCCAAACACTGAAAACTATTCAAACACTGACAATTTCTTTGATTTTTAGTCATTTGGGTTTTCATCCAGACTGACTCTTTCTGCAGAGGGTGGGCACATTTCCCTTTCCTATATTCCCATACAGATATAAATTGGGATAAAAATATCCCCAATATTTTTTTTGAAGTCTCAACTGCTGCTAGAAGGTTTTTATGGAAAATGTGAGCCAGCTCGAGCTTCACTTCTGGTTATCTGGGTACCAAGTGACAAGTGCAGTAGGATACTTACTGGTCATCACCTTGGAGGTAACAGGGATGCTCAAGACATCACTGATGACTGCATAGATGCTGATGTTGTAAGCAACACCTGGCTCCAGCTCTGTAATGGTGATGCTGTTCCAGTCCCCAGGCACCCGCTGCTGGAGCTGGGTGCCTCCTGGCCCCGCTGGCTGGTACGAGACGACGTACTCGGTGGCTGCCCCAGGGCTGTCCCATGTCAGCTCGATGGAGCTGTCGCTGATCCCCGTCACTCGCAGGTTTTCGGGAGGAGCCACTGATGGGAAGGGCAAAGGTAAGGAGAGTGTCAGGGGGTGCGTGGCTTATCCTCCTGCCTGGCCGTGGGGAAGGGTGTGTGGGTCTCTTGGTGGGACTTGTGTATGGGCTTTGGGCTGGGAGCTATGTGCTATCTGTGGTTACATTAAATGCTATAGCAAGACAAAGGCTCAGGAGAACCTGACTGCAGCTTCTGTTGCTCCAAGGGTTTACCACCAATGTCAGGGACAAACCTCACTGGCTTTTTGCTCGCCTCCCAAACTTTTGCCCGTGGTGTCTCTGAGGACAGGGACAACAGGGAGGCAGTCAAATTGCAGGGCATGAGCAGGTACTATGTGACATGCTCTGCCAGGTATGGGTTTCTCCCAGGCTTTCTGGGCGCCTTGAAGTCCTTACTCATACATTAGGGTCTGTCTCTCCCCATGCATGCCCCTGCTACCTGCTGAGCAGTCCTGCCCTTCGTAGCCATCCTCGCAGATGCAGAGACCATCCTGGCAGACCCCGCGGCCGCTGCAGGCGTTGGGGCAGTGCAGCCACCCGCAGTCCTCCCCGGCGTAGCCCTCCTGGCAGATGCACGTGCCATTGGCACAGTAGCCCTTCCCCGAGCAGTCGCGGGGACACCGCAGCTGGGAACAATCCTCCCCGGCGAAACCCTCCTCGCAGACGCATTCGCCGTCCACGCAGAGCCCACGGGAGCCGCAGCCAGCAGGGCAGCGGAGCTGGGAGCAGTCCTCGCCCCCGTAGTCGTTGTCGCAGATGCACTGGCCCTCCAGGCAGACACCGCGGCTGGAGCAGCCCCGAGGGCAGCGGGGCTCGGAGCAGTTGCTGCCCGCCCAGCCCTCCATGCACACGCAGCTGCACGACTCCATGCTGAAGTTCCCGTGGCCGCTGCACTGCGGGGTGTAATCCAGCTGCCCTGCAAGGACGTGGGATGAGGGTCAGAGCCCACCGGGTGGGAGGCAGAAAAGGGCAGCGTTGGCCCTGGGTGAACCCATTGATGGGTTGTGGGGAATTGGGGCAAGATGTGGGGCAAGTAGGGGATGGTCCTCCCTCAGGCTGACCATGCCCAGCTTTGGGGAGCTGGTGAGCTTAGAGCTGGCAGGGGCAGAATTAGTGATATGGACTCATGGTGTGGCTTGGGTGAGTCCCCAGGAGTTTATCTGTCCTCTCGTGAGTGCTAGCTTCCACGGCTATGGGTGCCATCAGCTTTCTTGGGGTGCAAGCACTCCCTTTGGTTTCTCTTCAGCCCAGGGCTCAGTTGATGGAAACCTCCCTAGGCGTCTTACTGGGAAAAAGCTTCCCCTAGCCAAGCCATCTGCACCAGCCATGAATTAGCAGGCTCATGGGGTCTCCTCTCCACCCACTGTTCTTTTTTACAGGTGAGGGAACCTGGTCCACTTGCTGTCTCTCCTGCCAGAAGCAGGTATGTACCCAAAGACATAGTCTTCATTCCTGTCCTGGTGAGCCTGATTAAGGCAGAGCCATTGGCTTTGCACAAAGTATTTGGGTGTGCTGGGGTTGTGGGAAAGCAGGGAAAGTACATGCTACCATGGCCACCACCTCCAACATCCTCCCTTTACCTGGCAGCCTTGCACAACACACCGGGGTGAGGAGGGATGCATGAGGACGAAGGCAGCAATTACTTTCACATGGCCAACGCTCCCTTCTTTTGCCCCTCAACATGGACCCATTGGTCCAGCTAAGGGTTTATCCCAGCCAGGCTAATTTTTCCTTGCTGATTTTTACTGCTTTTCTTCCTCATATGAACCAATGAACAGCAGAAACCCTTTCCTTGCTTCCTCAGACCCTTGGGAAGACTGTGTGCTGTGAAGACCACAATGCTGTGATCCCCCAACTAAGCTTTCTATCCCAGCTGAGCTATCTGAGCAGCTCTTCCCAAGGTGGGTGCAGCAGATGCTCGTGTAAAAGGGGTTCAGTTACGTGCTGTACCAGACAGACTCGTTTGGATTATTTTGCAGGACGTTTCCCATCTAAACTGTGAATACTGGGAATGGTGATCAGGTTCTCTTCAGATCTTACAGCCTCTAGTTAAGTTATCAAAAGAGGAGAGAGAACGCTTGTAAGTATGCTAGAAGAGAGCGGCTTTCCTTGGGGAAATGCCTCAGGCAAAGGAGATCAGGTTGGGATCCTGATCTCCTTTGCAGTGCAGTGAATTGAAAGCAACTCCAGTAAAAATAAATTAAATTACTCCAGTTTTAGCTCAGCGTGCATCTGCGATCAGAGCAGAGACTCCACTGAGCGATGAATGTTTAATGGGAACGTCTGCATATGTTGCAAGTAACCCAAATAGGCCCATCAGAGTTTCAAATTAATTCATTTAAAACAGTTTTTTCCCATTGCGTTTCCTACATGATTTTAACCCTTGCTTTGCACACACTGGTGGCACGTGTGGGTGTTTTCTATTTTGTCTTTTTTTAATGCAGCTGATGACTGTCGCATCCCGGGGGGATACAGGCTGAGCCCACAGCTGGAAACACACTGATTTTACCCCTGGCTGCATGGGAGGTGTCAACTCGGGTCCCCCTGCTGCGTGTGCCATCCCGGTTTCTCCTTCCTCGACCCTCACACTCTTGGTCCAACTCTGTTGACCTGAGTGTGGGTCACTCCCATTTCATTTTAATGTGTCCTCAAGATAGAGGAGTTGGGGTACCACTGGAAAAATCACACTAATAGCTGCAAAACTTTAAAAAAGGCAGTGGGCACTGGGGGCAAAAGGGTTGCTTTTAATTTTTCTTCCTCTCTGCCGTTGTTCTTGGCCCGAAAAGCAGTTTTCCCGTGGAAAGATGCCCTGCACAGCTCTCCTTGTTTGATGGCTTTTCCCCATCAGGAGCCCTGGTGTGTCAGAGCCCTGAGATGGCCTAGGCTGCGCAAGAAACAAATGCCCTTTGGGACAGGACCTCTTCCCAACCTCCCCAAGACATAAGGAAAACCATCA
The DNA here is from genome assembly GCA_002844005.1 of Limosa lapponica baueri. NCBI lineage: Eukaryota > Metazoa > Chordata > Aves > Charadriiformes > Scolopacidae > Limosa > Limosa lapponica. The sequence goes on from KZ506025.1 coordinate 99,152, forward strand.
ATGTGCTAGCTCCTGTGCTGTTGAATTGCAGCCTCTAGCCCAAACCTTTCTTAATCCATCTCATTTCAACTTCATGCTGCTTCCCTGGTTCTGAGGAATGGCCACAGTGAAATGAGGGGCCGTCTATGATGGGGTAACCCTAATGGGGGCTCTCAGAAAGCTTCCCAAACTGCACATATTGTTATTCTGATGAAGTATCCTGTTGATGGTTTTGTGCCTTTGTTATCGGTTTTGTTTGCATCTTTTATGGCGATGGAAGTTATTCCCTATATTTTTTTATTCTTTAAAACTCAACTTTTCATACACATTCACTCCTCCTACAGAGAAGATGAAGGGGTTTATTGCTGGCTCCTGTGGTGCTGTCTTCAGCCCGGGGACAGCTTAGGAGAGCAGCAGCTATGTCCCTCTTCCCAGTCCCACACGCAGTGGTAGATCTCTAACAGCATTGCACGGAGTGCAGGGTTGGGACATCACCTTGCTCACCCCTTACAAGTGGTATTTTTATCTGTCACAGGGCTTTAGCTCTTGCCATTATGGGATTTCTGCAGTGAGCAGGACATGGGGGCTCAAGTGACCAAATCCCTTCTAGCAGTTGTCCTGCCTGGGAGGACCTAAGCCAGACTTTTCCCTAAAGCCACAGCAACACCACGGGTGAACACAGGTGTTCCTCTGTCACCACTCTGAGTGGCATCACTGATTTTGTATTTATTTCTCCTGCCTTTTGATCAAACCCTCAGTCCCCAGCAAGAGCTAACAGGATGGCATTACTACCTGTGGCTGCATTTTCTTGGCAGCAATTGGAGTTGCATTGGTCCCGGAGTATGGAGACCTCCCTCTCCAGCATCTCAATCCTGCTCAGCAGCTCCTGCAGGGACGGAAGGGAGGTGGAGCACTTGCAGGCCTGCTTGGGCAAGTTTATCCTGTGGGTGAAGGTGACCTGGCTCTCGCTGTCAGAGGTCTGCTCTGCGTACTCCGCCAGCCGGTCGTCTTCTGAACTCACCTCCTCGGCTGAAGACTTGAACATGGATGAGCAGCAGCTGTCCAGGGGGATGTTGATGTTGTAGATGTGGTGGAAGACCATGGGCTGCTCTTTAATGGGTGGGCTGCAGTTGGCAAGGCCACCCTCCTCATCCACTGCTGCCCTCTTGGCTGGCTCTGTTGTCACCTCCAGCCGGCACTCAAAAGGTTTGAGGATGGCACCCAGCAGAAGCAAGTTGAAGCTGATGAGCACGTTCCTCAGGACTGGGTTTTCACTGTCAGTCCCCATTTTCTTGGAAGAGGGAAGAGCCTCCTAAGCCAGTGTTGGTCAGCTATGCAGGGAGGACCTGAGGACGCAGAAGGAAAAGATCATGGTTGGTGTTAGCCCTGAAACTGTGCTCAGCTTAGAGAGGCAAGTCCTGCTGGGCAAAGTCATCCAAAGAGAAGTGGGGCTGATTTGACCCATGCACATTCTTGCTGACTTTGGTGGAGCCCAAATCAGCCCCGAGGGAAGCCCATGGTTGGTGTGCCATAATAGCCCTTGAACAGTGACAGAGGCAGATACTTGTTGCTATTACTATTTTTTTTTTTTAAAAGAAAACAGTTAATCTGGTACTAACAA
>KZ506025.1:106094-143581 GCA_002844005.1 Limosa lapponica baueri
TGTATATATACACATTTATATGCATTTATTGCATTCTGTTTTCCTGAACACCAGGTAAACCACAAGCCCTGCTTTTTGGTGCAGATGGCAAAGTGGAATAATGAGATTTATTTGGAATTTGGAGTGGGTGGGACACATCCTTAACGCTGACCATCAAGAAACAGAATTTGCTGCTTGCTTCCTTGGCGTGGCAGGAGCAGGCAGATATTAGCTAACACCCAGCAGTCCCTGAGCTGTGTCAGGGCTGGCTGATTGGAGCTGTGATGTGTTCCCTGCTGGAGCTCGGCTGGCAGGAGCTGGACCGCTGCGATGGATTTGCTCCTGGCTGCTGTTCATGGTGGGAGCGAGCCCAGTGCATCGTGGTGCATGAAGCAGGCAGGAAGCCTTCAAGTGTATTATTTGGGCTTTTATGTTAAAAAGTGTGTTGGAGGTTTTCCATAAACAAAAAAAAAAACCCCACTGGATGGTTTTCAAGGCTCCCAAAACCACCCTGGAGATACCCAAGCGCCAGTACAGATGATGCCTGCTCCATGTTATGGCGAGATGCTGCCTGTGTAAGTTTTCCTCCCACTCACTGGGCTCGTAGGGAAGGAAATTCAGCTCCATGGAGTCCCTGGTCAGCTTGCCAGCCATATGCTTTCCACTCCAAGGTGACCACATAGCTGGGAAAATTAGATGGACTGAAAGTGCTGAAGCCCAATCAAGGTTTTTTTCTAGACCTCTCAAGAGAGGCTGCAGAACTTGCTGGTTTAGAGCAACCCATTGCTCCCGTGCATCAGCATCGCTATTGGCTCTGTATTGAAATTGCTGCTGGGTTCCACAGTCCTCCAGCCATGGCAGGTGAGGACGTGTGCATGGAAGTAGCACGCCTTGCTTTTGCTTTGCTTCATGATCTGGTCAGAAACTCTTATGATTTGCCCATCTCACCAGAAAGCCCTTGTGTTGCATCAGCTACTAACTGAGAATTAGTGGAAAAAATTAGGTCAGCTCCTTAGCAGCCTGAAACTGCTAAAACTTTGATGTCATGAGGGTGATTTGCACCTGTAGGACCCTCATGAGCAGATGTAGAGATGCAGTGTGTCCTGCAGACCTGATTCCCTCCCGCAGTTTTCCAGGAGGGTGAAGGGCACTGGCTCCCAGTTGTTACTAACCTAATGATGTACAATTTGTCTGTTTAAAAAGGTTTTCATTTCATTAGTTCCCTAGGTGTTGTGGCAGAATGAAGGTCCTTGCTATGTGCAAGCAAACGTAGTCCTCTCCCTGATCACCTTCTGCACCCTCTGCCTAATTGCAGTCTTTGTGTCCCTTCTAAACACAACCTGCTGCAGGCTTTTGGGGGAATTAAAGGACATGGAAAGCTTAGAGGAGCGAAGCATCACGTCCCCTGTGATGCTGGGCCTCAGCCTGAGGTTGGTTAGTCAAAGACCAGACCCCAAGGACCAACATCGATATCTGCACCGTGCTGGAGAAACCTGACTGAGTCATTTCACTCCACCACCAAGCAGCCCTCGGAGAGGGAATGATTTTCACCCCGCTGACTAATTGCATATTTAAGGATGAAATACTTGGATGCTTTTACCAGTGTTCCCTAACTATACGTGGAGGAAGAAATCCATAGTTCCCCCAACCGACTGTAAATTCTGCCGGCTTAATAATTCATGCACACCTCTGTGATTGCAGGGTACGTTATATCTTGCTTTCATTACGTATTCTTTTATTGAGTTGCCACGGCATATATCAATAGCCTCGATAAGCTCCCACAGAAAAGCAGGCAGTGGCTTAGCACAAAGGTTTCGAGGGGAATTTCCTTTCATTTTCCCATTACCAGGTAAAGCCCGGGTCCGGCGTGTCTGACTTTGTGTCATCTCATTTGACTGCTGCCTCCCGCCTGTTCCCCTGCGAAAACTGGAGAGTTGCTGGGGTAAGTCTCATTTTTGCAAGGCTGCCAGTTCTAATCTGAGCACATCCTAGCATTTTGCTGAGCAAATTGTGGTCTTGACTGCCTTCATTTATATATATCTACAGGCAGCAGCATGTATGTTTTCAGCTCCCCCTTCAAAGCCACTGTGCTCAACCACATGCCACGAAAATACTTGCTTGGTGCAAAATTCACCTGTGTGACCCGCTTGCAAAGGTGGGCACCTAATTTTCCAATGAAAGCCAAGGTGGACACCATATTTTGCCATGAATCTGTTAGCAGTGGGCTTGGGCAGTGGCCTGGACGTGTGGTTTGTATTGTGGCAGGTGAGTATGTGGTAGCCTGGCCCTTCAAGCACTATGATTTGATGTCTGTTGGAGATGGCCTCTTTTGCCCTGCTGCTGGGACAGACCCATACCTCGGGACTCCCTGCCCATGAAAGTGCATCACATCCAGTGCTTCACACTGTATATTTATTCATGGCCAGTTAAGAAATAGTTCCCCTGCACTGGGCCTGTATGTTGCAGAAAGTTTTATTTTATTCTTATGCAGTGTCTCTGGGCATTAAAGCAGTTCTACCAGGGGGAGCCTGGGGGCAGAGGCTGGGATGGGCTCCCGCTGCTCTCCCCTGCCTTGCTATTTGCCCATAACAATATTCCTGGGGGCAGCGCTCCTCCCCCATGCATGGGGAGAGACTGTATTTCTATAGAAAAATTTTGGGATGTGGCAACCTTTCGATGCTAAAGCCGTGTGCCGTGTTTCTGAGCCCCACGACAGCTCCTCTGCCTGCCCTGCTGGCTCCCAGAGCTCTGCCGGAGATGCTCGGAAGCCGTAAAGGAGGAATTAGCCATAATTACGGAGCATTGCAGGGCGTAAACACCCTCTAAATCCTCTTTAATTACGTGGTAGCACTTAATTACATGGCAACTGGAATGTAAGTGCAAAAATAAATATGATTTCAGTTTTATCTTCAGCAGGGACACTGTTAATTAATTTTGGAGGGTAACATAGGACCCAGCTGAACATGAGCATGGTGTGGATCCCACATGCACAGCACTGCAGAGGTCCTGCCACCCAGGACAATCAAACCTCCCTTCTCCTTCTCCAACAGCCACGGCTTTGCCATACCTTCCCACTGCCCCCTTGGTGGCATCCCTCTTTCTGTCCATCTATGCACAGGCAGAGACTTGTGGATGTCAGGGTAAGGTAGGAGTGAGTGGTGGGGTACCCGCTCATCCTCCAGCATGGAGAAAACCAAGTGTGAAAGCCTGCACTTCACATTCATCCCACTTCAATTACACTCTGAACCCACAGTCCATAACTGGTGGGGTTTGGATCACTTTTGGCCACAGGCATGAGGTTTTTTCCCCCTCGTTTGCTCCCAGCACACAGCTTGGGTGCCAGCTGCAAGTCCTTGTGCTCTTGTAGCTGATGCTTGGCTGTCATGTTGCATTACAGTCTGCAAGTCAACCCAGACCTCCTCTGGGCATAGCCAAAGTGGATGCAAACGACCCGGCTTGGGTTGCTCTGTTGCCAAAATGCTGCCACCCATTACTCCTGGCATGGATCGAGTGTACGGCTTGATGAAGATGAAGGAGAGTGTGATAAAGTTTAAAGTCATACTGAAGAAACTGGATGCGCCAAGAGATCCATCGCCCCGTATAATCACCAACCACTTGTTGCCAGCATAACTGTGAAACGGATAACAGCACCGTGGACCTGAAGAGGAAAATCCCTGCTATTGGTTTTTTAGCCGTAATTAGGGAATTGCAGCATTTTTTCCCTGTTAATCCTGAGCAGGGGCACCCAGAAATTCAGTTTGCTTTCCATAAAAGCAAACCCAGCTGCTGGATTCAAATAAGCACTTTTTTTAACTTGCTTTTTGGTTTTCCTAGTTATATACACCCTGACCCAAAGCCAGGGGAATGGAAAAGAAGTGCTCATCTGGTGCAATTTTGCATTTGTTTTCCCCCCACGTGTATTTTTACAGTGTGGAGACGAAGCAGAGCTGATGTGATCGTGAGGTCGTGCACGCTGTGGCTTTCCCCCACCTGCATTATAACCCCTGTACTGGAAAATTCTCATTTTTCTCCTTTTTTTAATATATTGCTCAAACTAAACTGCGCAATACAGCTGATTTACACACATATGCAACCTAGCAGGTAGCAGCAGGGATCGTGCTGTGAACCCTCCAATAATTGATATTTTCTACTCGTCTTCCCATTGTAATTTCCCCTGAATATTCAGAGCAGCAGCAGATGTTTGTGCAATAGATTTGGGGCTCAAGCAAAGCTGCTACGGTGGACCTGGCTCCTGCTACAGGGTGGTTTTTCTTGAGCAAAGCTTGTCCCAGGTCCATTTTGGGGACCTGCAGGGTCTTCTTGGGAGGGGACAGCCTTGTGGCAGACACTGCAAAGAGCCTGCAAATGTTTTATATCATCTCCCTTCAGAAAGACAGCCGAAGAGAGCGTGAGCAAGCTGGAGCAGAGAAATGAATTGTAGACCTGCTGCAGAGACTTCATTTGATAAATAATGTATATAGAGTTTGCAGTAATAACTGCTTTTTTCTGACCCAGGCAGCCGGGCTGGGTTTGACACATCCTGGACACGTTCTCCTTCCAGGTAGTGAATGGGATGATGTCCACTCGCTCGCGTGGTGGAGAAGGCAGGGCAGGCAGTGACAGGCTCTGTTGTGTCAGATAGGTTAATCTGGGGCTTTTCTAACTTTTGATGAGCCGCGTGTGCATATACAGAGAGGAGGTGGCGTTTCCAGGCGCTTCACGAGGAAAGAGATACACTGGGGACACAGCAATTAGGAAAACTCCTCAGGTTAAAGCCTGCCACGTACAGCCAAGAGGAGACGTACAGCCCTGGGTGGGCAGGTGGGTACTGGCTGCCCCAACACCAAGATGCTGCACCCTGACCTGCCTGTCAGACCTGGCCCAGCCTGATGCTGGAGATAACGGCTTCCCCACCCAAGGGCCACCTCCCTTCCCCTTCTCCTGGAAAAGGGGGGTGCTGTCCTCCTTAAAATCTCATTTTTGGCTTCAAGCATGCTTTCCAAAGAGCACGCGGCATCAGCTATGGGTGGGCTCCCACAGGAAAGATGAGACCTTGGAGATGACCAGCTAAATCACCCCTGGTTATCCCTGCACAGTGTTGGGAGCAAGCCCATGCTGCTGTTACAACAGCTTGAAGTGAGGCAGTCACACCACCTACCCTCCCAATTTTCAGTTCCTTTGACCTTAACTCCCATTGCAGTGGGGCAACCAAACTGGTGGGTTTGGCCCTCATCCTCCCTCTTCTGTCATCTGAAGACATGGAGGTGGGAAAACGGGGGCTGAAAGTAGGTCTCTTCAGGAAGCCAAAAAAAAGGGGAAGAAATTCCCCCCTGTCTCTCTGCCCCGATGCCCTTAAAAACTGCTTTCACAACAAATAAGAAAAAATGTGCACCTTCCCAAAGAACAAGCTGAGACTCCAGATCCCTTAATGTTTCAGGGGCTCAGCCTTGGGATCCCGAAGAAGGGGTGGGGGGTAGATTGGCTCAGGGCTCTCCTAACCTGCAAGAGTCTTGCTGGCCCAAGGTAGCGAGAGGGACTCACAGAGGTAGAACAGAGTTAGCCTGGGCTTTTTGGATGGTTTCCTCTACGATAAGTCACACTACAATCAAAATCCCAGTTTCCCTTAGTTTATACCTTCCTGCTGGGACAGCTGCCATGAACATGTCTGGGGCTGAGAAGCTGGCTGGGTGCCTGCACAGACCCCCCAGTGCCATTGGAGGTGTATAAAATGGCTTTAATCAAGGCAAATCAGAGATAATGCTCTTTAATAATTTTTTTATGGCAGGCTTTGAATGCTGGAGTGATTTGGTTAAAAATAGATTCGCTTCTCTTGGACTTTGGAGGAAGACTTGGGCTACCATATTAATGAAGGTGAGTGGGAAACGCTATATCCCTGTGTAAGAACTGGAAATAGCCCCAGTGTTTTTATTGCAGGGAGAAACAAGATCCTTGGGAAGGCAAGATAACTGTAGTCAGCGTGGGCTTGCACCAGCTGAAGATCTGAGTCAGGTTGGGTTTTTACTGCCCTATAATAGGTAAGTACCTCATTAAGGAGTGGATATAAATGCGTAACATAATTTCATTGAGCCTGGAGCCGGTGCAGGGCACAGAAGCTTGGAAGCAAGCCACTGCTTTGTGATGCTTTTTAAGCCAGAGCTTGGGTTTGCTCGCTTTAGTTCTCCCACTAGTATTGTAAGTGTTGGGGTTAGACAGTTCACAAGCAAGCGCTTAAAATCAATTTTAAGGCCATTTTATTATGCTGAAGGGCTGCATGGAGATGCAAGACTCAGGATGAGTGACAGACAGTGATGTGACATAACCCCTTTCATGAACGGGTCAAAATTAATCTTTGGGTTGAATCCCACAGTCCCCAGTGTCCCAGAAGGCTGGCTCAGCACCTTGAATTTCCAAGACTCTTATAATTTCTAAACCAAAATTAACCACAGTCAGTTGAAACACACTTTCTTGCCTGCCTTTGCTGCCCTCCTTCATTTCTGATCAAACTGATGGATAAATAATGATAAATAACAGACTGACTGTGGCCATCCAAGTAGGGCTTGCTGAACTAAGAAATAAGATCACTTGGGCAGCAATTGCAGCACTGTGGGAAGATGGGAAACAGCCAAAAATATTTGCAGAGTTGGAGTGCAGCGATTCGGAAGTGAGGGATTGTTGGCTGCATCCTATTCCTGCAGAAAGTGAGGAGCAAATGCCCCTTGATGCCTGCTGGGAGCAGGATGGCCCTGTCAAGTTAGGCAAATTCAAGCTGGTAATTGAGATGGACATGTACTGCTTCTCACACACCTTAAATAGAGCAAATAGGATTGTGCTCAGAGAGATGTTTTGGTATATAGCTGCGCCTGGTCACTCCCTGGCTTCTCCCACCCACCACCAGCCTGTAATGGGCCATGCAATGAGGGCTATACAACTGCAATTTTCCCTTTAAAATCAGAAGCATCAGGCATTATGGTGCCTCTGCTGCCTGTAACACCAAGCTATGACTGCTAAGCGGGGCAGGGAGGATGGCACTGCAGAAGACGGGGCTGTTTTGCCAGGTCTGGAAGCTGGGACTCTCTGGAAAACTTCTCGTGAGGCCACCAGCTGGGAAGGCTTGAGATGCATCATGGTAGGACTAGTTGGACCTCCGTGGTTCTGCTGGAGTTCAAAGTGTTGCAGCAGGAGAAGGACTCTGGGGCTGAAGTCTCTGGGAGATTTGTGCAAGAAGTTCCGAGTGGGAAATGGGAGAAGAAACTCTTGTTTGACTTAACTGGCAAAGCAGGATCCCACCTGGGAACAGCCTTGGGTGGTTCCTCACTGCAAGGGACAGACCGACTGACATTTCAGAGTGGTCCTCCTTGAGAGGGTGATGATGACAAGGTAGCATTCCAACCCTTGCACACATGTTCAATGTCTCCAGTTGGGTTTTGCAGTGGGATAGGTGATCCTTCTGGACGAGGTCACTGTGGGGCTTTCAGGCAGGCTTATATTCTGGCATAGCTATTTCAATTTTGGAATGCTTTTTTTAAATTCTAATCGACTCTTTTGGGATTTGTTTGTTGTGCCTGAGTGGGTAGGGTGGAAAACAGCAGCCAGGCATTTAACTCCCACCCTGACCTTGGCTGTGCTCTTTCTCCATGGATACCTCTTGCTGCTGCCACTGCTGCTTAAACCCTTTGAAAAATGGCAATAATATAGGGCTATCTCCCTATGAAATGCTGAGATGACAGCCTAATGAATAGTGCCACAAGCTGGTGGAAATTCACCTCTGTGCAGAGGTGCCAATCTAATTTTCCACTCTAGATAGATATTTAATAACCCGAAGTCCTCTTACTCCAGCGAGATTATCTACGGAGCACTATTCTTTGACGAAGTCCGAAATACTCCACTAAAGTGCATGTGAGAAAGGAAAACAGAAAGCCTTGTAACAGACCCCTCAGACGCGTTTAGCTGGGTGGGTAACAGAGATGACTCTGCTGCTGAAACTATGGAAAAATATCAGTTTTACAATCTGGTCTGAAATTTGAGTGGGTTCTCTTCCTATCCTGGCTGGCCTTGCCGACCTCTAACATGGAGTTTGGCTGGTGTCTAGGAGATAAAACTGAGCTGTGGTGTTTCTGATACCTAATATTTTATTTTATTTTTTTTTTAATAAGTGAAGCAAGTGGCAAAGAATGTTCTTTTAATGCAAAGCTTGGCTGGAAGATCAATAACAGCTTCACTTGTATTTTTGTCTAATATTTGGTTTTGTAGGGCTTTGGGAAAAAACCCTGTTGCTTTTCATGCAGCACATGGACATGATGAGCTCTGCTGCCAGGTCCTGGGCTTTTATCATGAATTGCCTCCCCAGACTGAGTCATTGAGGCCAAAACCATGCAGCTCAGCCAGGCAGCAAGCCAGGACTGCCCTTACTCATCTCAGACCTTCTCCTGCAGGAGTGCTCTGCCCAAATAGATGGGCACTCTAAAGCCAGGGCACGGCTGGTGTTTATGGTGTCCTGGCCATGCAGCTTAGTGTGCCTTGTAGAGGGGCTTTCACTCATTACTGCTTGTACAGTGCCACAAGATGGGCTGATGGAAGGTTTTCTGATTGCAAGTCATTATAAACATTCTCATATATGATTACGTTTCCTTGAAGGAGATCTAGTGTGCTAGATACACGCCTGCCCTGGCTGGTCTGGAGAAACCAAAGAAATGCTGAACATGACTACTAACAGCTATTTTGAAATCCCATCTTCTTCACCCTGTGCTTCCCCTTTTTAGAGCTGCTTCAGCTCTCACAGGTGAGATGGCTACTTGCAAGGGGTGGTACCAGCCATAAGTAATTAAGCTGGCTGATCTACTGATTTCTGTGCTTGTTTGTGTCAACTGAGATCAGGTCAGGAGTAGAGCATCTATGGTAAAAGTAGGTGCTGGGGGGTTTTGTGGTTTTTGGAGGATAATGAGTGTCTGTGGTTGGTGATGCCCTGGACAGATAGGAGATGTGGGTAAGAGGGAGAAGAAAGGGGGAGCTAACTTTTCTTTGTAAGGACTGGGCTTCCAAGGGGAGCATCTCAAGTTTGGTGGGGTAACTAGGGGAGTGCTGGCTTTTGGTACTGCGCAGAAGAAATGCCAGAGGACCCTGTAGTGCTGTTTCTGTCTTGTTCCAGTGTATATATTAGCATGCTGCTGGTCTGCCATCTGATGGCCTCTGAGAAGTGTGACCACAGCCTTGCTGGGAGCCTTGGAGGAGGAAGATCATCCATCTGCTGTGTCCTGTGCTCTGGCGTTCAGGTGTGTTGTGCTGGGTTTCTGCTGCACCTCCTTCTGTACAATGGTATGTCCTGTGTTGTCCTCTGTATCTCTCATGATTATATATACATAAAAATATATAATGCTTACATATGTATAGATAAATATAAAGATACACATACATACTCCATTTTTTGATGTATGGTGGACTGTTATGCAAAGTTGGGATGCTAAAAGGGTATAGCAGTTATTCTTAAGGAAAGACATGTGTTTGGAGGGGATTCAAGGATCTTCTTTAAGTCTTCACACCCTGAGAAGGATGACATTTAAGAAAACCCTCCAATCTTAAGCTCCTCAGGGTTGGCTGTCAAGCACGGGATGGGAGAAGATAGGGTGGGAAGGTCTTGTCACTTCACCCATCTCCCACCCTATGTTTCCCACTGGCTGTTTCAAGGGGGGCTTGGTTAATGTAAGGACTTTGTTGTATGCCTGGCTGATGCTATGTTTCTCAGAGCTGCTTTTATATCTCCTCTGTGCTGCTTCCACAGCTCTGAACATGCCAGTGCCTATTGCAGGCTTTTCTGTCCTTCTTGGGTGACCCCGGAGTCTTTCTGTCCAACTAAACATGGGTGCTTTGGAGCATACTGACTTTGACATGATATAAATAAAATTTAGAGGAACAGCTGAATGCAGTAAGATGCTCTTTGTTTGCCAGAGCCAGGAGGCAAAACATTTATATTTTTATTAAAAAAAAAAAATCAAAGGTTTGTTCTGGTTTTGAGAATTATCAGGTAAATCAGTGATTTCCAAAGTCACTACAGTGCACAGTCCTGAGCTGGCACAACTGCAGCTGAGGTCATTCAGCGGGTGTAAGCTTTTTATAATGGCATTCTGAGGCTTTTTATTTTATTTATTTTTAGATAAAGCTTCTCTGTTATGCGTTTGCTGGGTTTGAGTGAAAACTCCTCCCATAAGAGCTGGCCAGCCAGTGAAGGTGGGAGCCAGCTGGGGTGGGAGCACCTCTGAAAAGCATCTCGGGATGTGGTGCAACTGTGGGGATGGGGACAATGGGTGTCCTACAGGCAGTGGCTAGTCAATCGGTGCTGTGTGCCTGGTGCTGCCCTGATCCCAGTGCAGCAGGGCTGTCCCCGGTTGGGATTACTGGAGACTTTGGAAACCTCTGCTCTGAGCAAATTAGGCAAACATAATCCATGTGCCCTCAGGCTTCTTCTGGGTGCTTTGCCTGGATGATTGCCCTGGGAAGTGGTGAGAGTGGCTGGTAGTGCTGGAAGAGGGATCTCATTCCAGCTGGATGCAGTGCGTCTGGGTGGGGAGAAGCTGCCAGATAGGGAACTGTCGTGGCCCCCCTGCCCCTGAAGTTCTGCAATGTTTCCTTTCCCTGGATTAACTTAAAACCACATCAGCAACTTAACAGACTCTGTTTTCCCTTGCTGAATGTCATGTTTTGCATTTTCTGCTACACTTAAACCATGGGATAATGCTTCTGCTGCGTGATTATAAACCTGATAGAGCCCCCACTGAAGTACCCGCCTTTCCGAGGAGCTTAAGTAATATTTTTCAAAAAGCACTTCAGCGACCTTTGGATTCCTGTGGAGCACTCGAGTAAGTGCAACCTGAGGCTTCAGTGTTATGAATCCAATTCTGAAAAAGCCTGGAAATTGATTTATGGCTGTGTGAGACACAGGCAGGCTCATGAGATATGAGAGAGATGATGACTTGTTACCTGACTCTGGAAATGCTTCAACATTGGACCGTCACCATGTGTGCACCTGTAGTGGGTCCATCTATCCTGCAGAAGACCTGCTCATGGTCTCACTGGGCAATTTCCACCATAAGAAAGTGCGAGTTCATCTTAAGCTGGGTTTAAAAAGAATTGTCTCTGCTAGTTTGGGAAGCCTGAACTAGTTAAGTAAAAAGTGCAGATGCTGATGGGATCTGTTCGTCTAACGCTTATCTGGTGGCTCCACTGTGCTCGCTCACCTCTGGCTGTCTGCTTCAGGTCTGTAGTTACTTTCTTGTTAGCATGTTTTTTTGGGTTTTTTTTGATAGGTGATGGAAACTTGCCTGCATTTCATGTCAGCCTTCATTGGCACGTTTAAAAAATATTTTTTTCTATTTGCTGTGACAGCAGGAGCTTAAATCAAATCTTAAATACCCATAAAAGTGTATTGGTTGTGGAAGTCTCGGCTTCCTGGGGCCGGGAGGCAGTACTGTGGCTGCTGGCAGAGACCATCTGATATTGCAGAAAAACACAGAAAAACGGGACCTAGGACAAGGTAAGACAGTGAGGGAGCAAGTCTAAGCTCGTGAACAGCAGGCTTGTGAGCTGTGTGGAGGGCAGTGGAGCATCTCGTGGGCACTGCTCCAGCTCCTGGCTTCAGTCTGCGTCTGGCTGCAGGAGTAATGTGCTGGTTGGCAAAGACAAACTGGGGCATATCAGATCAGCTCACAGACCTGTCTGAAGTTAACTTCGTATGGTTGTAGTTGGAAAATGGTCCACAAACCCGAATGTTTATTTTTAAGGAAATCTCTCAAGCAGTGTTTCAGGATAACTTGTTTTCCAGGTAACCTTACACTGTCTAAGCAGGGGGAGCAGAAACTGCTGCAAAGCTGGGTTTTGGTGGGTCTCGGTGTCCTGCTGCCAAACCTGGCTGGAGGGCTGATGCTAAGAAAGCAGAGTGACCTTTGCAGAGAGCCAGATGCTGCCCATGAGCTGAGCTTGCCAGGGGAGGATTAAATTACCCAAATATACTGCTCCGGAGAGCATGGCTGAGACTGTGAAGAAAGTGATGTGGGTGAGGATTTACAGCCCTGTGCACCAGTTACCTAGGACTTAGCATGGTCTTTTGGATGCTTCCTTTGCTTAATTTCTTTTTCCCCCTAAAAATGAGGGAAAGAGACAGCATCACGGGGAGCTCCCGGTCTGCTGTGGGAAGCAGCTGATGCTGCACACCCAGCATGTTCAATCCAGAGCTGCATTCCCAGCCTCCTGGATTTTGGGATTGAGGGGAGAAGAGATAGCTGCATCCTCCAGGAGGCTCTGGGACATGGTTGGGGTAAGAATATTCTTATATGTATTCTTTTTTTTCTTTCTAATTTTATTTTTAGACCCAACCCTGCTGCTTGCCTGAAGAGACTGACTCAGACTGGGCTGATGCCCAGGAGAAACAGCTTATGAATCCAAGGCTGTGGATGTTCCACTGGTGTTCCAGTCTGCTGTGGGAGATGATGTCATGGTCCTAGGCTCAAAAGCAGTGTTTGGAGAAGACAACTTCTTCCCCCTGCATGTAGGGTACCTCCTGGCAGCAATGGGTGCTGTGCAACCCCTGTGTCTTACTGGTGCTGTGCACTATTCAGGTGGGGAAAATCACGTTCCCTGAAGGCAGAGGTGGCCAAGGGCAGCAAGGATGTCTTGACTGCACCAAAACCAGCTTCTGTGGTGTCTCTACCCTGCTCATACCAGCTGTGGGCAGGGTGCTTGCTGCTGCAGGATGGTCATGGTGCTGGTGGGAGGGTGTGAGGTCCCCAGGACCTCGCTGTGACATCAGTTTTATGTTCCTAAGAGAGGAGGCTGCAAAGGAACATCCCTTGGAGGTGTGTGTGTATGTGCGCTCAGCTCCAATCTGACTGAGTAGCTTGAAGTGAGAGGTGTCAAACGTCAAAATAAGAGTTAAAGAGAAAGTATAACTCTGGGGAAACATAAATTGCATTACATTTCCTGGGGGTTTTACCCCCTTGAAAGCAATACAGAGATTAATAAAAAATGTCTCTCTTACAGGTTTTTTTGTAGATCATGCTTTATGAAAAGGCAGGAATAATTCTCACTGCCGTACAAAAAAACCACCGTTAAAGCCACTATTAGAAAGAATATATCCTGAACTATTAAATCCTGCAGGTTTCAAGGTAACTCCATTAGCTGCGGTGCTATTGCATCCTGTAGGATTTTCCCACAGGGTAGGGTTTCTCAGGGAGCTTGAGCTGCATACACTGACAGTTGGGCGTCTGTAATAGCCAAAACAACACCATTTCTTCTCTTGCATAATGGGGATTTTTATCTCCTTTTTTGTTTACTTCTCTCTCCAGCTATTTCAGAAATGTCCTGAGGTTATGCCCTGATGCTACTACCCTCACAAATGCGGGCAGAGATGTGACAGGGCATGTGGTGCTTGTGTGGGCTTTCCCCTTTGGCAGCAGAGCTGCTTGCCTGGGTGGGTGGCTTACGTGAGGTAAGGCTGCTTGCTGAGCACAGGGCATGATCAAAGCAAGCACACAATGCCTGAAAAAGTTGATCTTATATTTTCTTTTTCAATTATTTTTATTATATTTTGCGGTTCCTTTCCATGCTAGTGTAATCTGTGTGAGCTTGGGACAGGCAGCTGTGGCTATAGCCAGCTCCTTGGGGGATCACCATATGCCTATTGCTGGTTTTCTACCCTCCCACCATATTTCAAGGCTGATTAATCCCTCAATGCTAACAGGATGTGTCCCTGTGATGAGGTATGAGGTTGTAGATGATGCCATTAGCAACGGGAGCTGGGTCCCATCACTGCGGAAACCCTGGTGCCTCTGGGTCCTGGAGCATCACCTTGCCCCCTAACACCAAGCCTTGCTGCAGCGCTTACCCCAGCACTCAAATTTGTGCCCCTGGCCAAAGTCACCTGGGTTACCACAGAGCCTGGAGGGGCTTTGGCTGCTGCCTGGGGACTCTGAAGACACCAGAGTGGGAATTTACTGAAAAGCAGGTGGCACAGAGCAAAAGGAGACTTCAGCTCTTACTCCACGGGGTTTCCCTTAACTAGGAAGGGAAGTCCTGTTCCAAGTCTCCCTCTGGCAGCCAGCATCGTCAGCTCCTTTTTTTTTTATTTTATTTTTTTTTTTAATTCCCTCAGCCTTTACTTTTGTTCTTTGCCTCTATCCTGCCATCCCCAAAGGAAATCACAGCCACTCATCCACAAATGTGGGGGCCTGGGCTGGGGGGAGACCTCAACGCCAGGCATTTCTCAGTGAGGATAATATTGTTGCAGCACTTAAAGACTGTCTGAGCAGAGAGTTCTGTGGGAAAGCAGGCTCCAGATGGCTTAAATGCTTTATATTAAGACTGGTGCACAAGGCATTGATCCTTTTCAGCTCTGTGTCACTGGTGTCTTCCCATGCACTAGCGTGGGTTTTGCATTTTTTTTTCTTCTGCTCTGGCTTTTTTCAGGTTTTCCTCCTACAGCAGACAACTATAAGCAGCTCTGTTTCAAAATGACCAGCAAATATCCGAAGCCCCTGAAATCCTCATGTAAACGCCTCCTGAGCTTCCTGGATAGCCCTATACTGGAGATGAGGGACATCTTCCCAGAACAAACCTCCCAAGCAACGGTATGTGAAAGCCAGCTATTACAGTTTATTTTCAAGGCTCTATTGACTGCCTCGATTTCTATTACATGACAGTGCTCACGTATTTTCCAACTTGTTATTTATCAGGGCTGGAGACTCTGGTGATGACAAAAAAGGGAGGTTTTTCTACCAACATCCCAGCAGCCACTGCTGCTTAGTCATTAAAGGTGCTGTGCACAGGTTCATCCTGAAGTTGGGCCAAGTTTCTCTTCCAATTTCCCCTCCTATCCTTCACCCTTGTTCCCTGTTTTCCCTTTGGGAGACCTGTTGTAGTGTATTTCCCCCCCACACCTCCTATATCTAGCAGAGTTTGGTTTGGTGACTGGCCAGGAGAGAAAGGGCTTTCAATTGCTTTTTCCTTTGGTGGGTTAGGTCATTGTGACTTCATGGTTTTCTGTGGGGAAGGCGATTAAGAAGAAAAAGTCCCATCTGTGACTGAAAATGGACTTTTGGTGATAAAAAATGTTCCTAGGTTATCTCTGAGGCTAGTGCAATCTCTTGCATTCTTCTTTTTCCAGTTTTTTCTTCACTCTTAATATTTTTGTTGTTGTTGTTAGCTTTTCTATTTATTTCACAGGTGCTTGAGCATTTGAGGGACGCTTCTCCCCTTCTTCTCAGGCATGCACAGATGGTACTTTAAACCCATTAAAACCTGTCTCCTGGAAGGAGGGACAGAATTGCAAAGGTTCTGGGAATCTCTGGGTGAAACAAGCTGGGGTGGCTGGTGGAGGCAGGCTCATCATCTTGGTGGCTTTTGGGTGAAGAGTTGAGAAATGCCCTCATCTGCTGTTGAGTTGGGGATTGGCAGAACCAGAGGCCCTTGACATGCATGGGGAGTCCTCAAGGTTGGGATCTCTGTAATAAGGAAAGGCACCTGGTCATGCCAGCTTGCCATCAAAGTGAGGAGGTGCCACATATCAGCAGGAACAGAAGAAACGCCAACAAACGGTGGGAAAAAAAGTAGGCAGTAAGATCAGAAAAGAGATGAGAAAGCAAATAACAGGGTGACTGTGTCTGTACACCTGTGGCTGAGCATGGCAAATAAAAAGGCTGACGATCTTAGTACCTTGCTCAGTCTAGGGCTTAAGTAGCATTACAGGGACTTGGAGGGATAAATAGAACCCAGCGTGGCTTCCTGGGGAAGAGCAAGCTGGCAATGAAGGAAAGGAGTGCACCAAGAACTGTGTACGTTTGTCCTGAAGGTTAACAAGGGGCTGGAAACAGGCTACTTTGACATGGGTGACTTAACAAGAATGAAACTGTGGTGGGACAGACCTCATGTGAGTTATGAGAAGAAGGTGAGTGAGTGTGAGGGGCTCTTCAAACCCAGGCTACCTCCACACGGTACAACGTGCTGGTAACAGCATCTCAAAGCATGACATCTCTTGGGAGAGTGATACAGCAGGACAGGTCATTCGGTTCTCTGGGCGTGTTAGTGCAACTTCTCATTTCCAATAATGCGAAAGCTACTGGAGCAGCTGCTATTTAGGCCTTGATTTGGGCTAATAGAGCAGAACTGGCTGAAAAAAGTAGAAGGGTAATTTCAGGAAACAAGTCACAAAATAGTGGAGCCCACAGTGCCAAGACAAATGGAGTGAGAATAGCACAGTAAGGATAATGGGCTGCAAAATACTCAGGGAACCAGTAGGTAACATCTCCAGGGAAGATAATCCAAGGGATAAGGAGTGCAGGAAAGCTGCCAATTACCTAAAGCAACTATGTTAGGAGCGCCACAATAACCCATCCCAACGCAGAAGAACAAGAGGGAGGTGGTGCAGAGACCTGATGGACCTCAGACCCAAAGAAGAGTTGCAAAAAAACGGGAACTGGGGCCAGAGACCCGGCGATGGGGAGAGCAGAGCAGCAGCTGTGCAGACAGATATGAAATTGGAGATGCGCAGGTGGAGAATGAGTTCCAGTGGGCTGTCCGGTTAAAGACTGCAAAAAACCCTTTTGTTAATATGTAGGAAGGAGAAGGAGAGCTGAGGAAAGCCCAAGCACGTTGCTTCAATGGAAGAGGAAAGCTGAGGGGTTCAGCATGGGCTTTGCTTCAGCCTTCCCTCGCACCCAGCCAATTAAGACAGGATGATTATACTGGGCAGGAGCCCAACTTGGACAGTGGGGAGAAGACCTTCCAGGGTATTTAGATCAGTCAGGTGTGCTTGTGTTGGAAGGGCCTGCCAAAATCCCCCCTGGGCGTACTTCCAGAGCTAACCCAACCTTGGAAGTGTTCAGGGTTTCTCCAAGAGCTGCAGGAACCCAGGGCAGGCTGAGAGCTGCAGCGGGGCAACGCCAGGAGTTAGAGGCTTCAAAACAGGGAGTGATGTAAGAAGTAGTTATTAAGCAATAAATTTGTAAGAACCCGGAGGATAATGAGGTTAGAAAGTAACAACTGACACTGGTGTGTTCAGAACAAGTCACGTGAAATCAATTTAATCTTCTCCTCTGACAGGATAACTGGGCTTGTGGATAGGGGAGCAGTGGCAGGCAGGCAAGGGCTTGGTTGGCGTTGTGTGGTAAGCAGCTGTGGGAGGGTGACCTGCTCTGCAAGGAAGGGTTGGGGACCTTGGGCTGAGCTTCAAGGGGAGGTGAAGAGCAGATGCATTGCAGAGGAATGAAAAAGAGCACCTCGGCACATGATGCCATCAAATACTGTCTGAATTGTCCCCCTACGGTACTTTCTATATCACTGCAAGCTGATTTGCTCACTTGTGTCTCTGTCATAATGCTGCAAGGACTAGTCCTGCCCTTGCTGATTTCCCTCATGGTCATCAGCTGGTCGCCACCACCATCATCTCTGCCCATGGGCTGCCATGCCTGGGGTCATGTGGCCAGCACTAGCTGCTTTCCCCTGCCCCATCCCTGTCTCCTGGGTTCAAGACCCTGAAGGGCAGCCCTGCCCTAAAGCAATCCTCGCAGGACTTGCACAGGTCATTTGTCACAGTGCTTTTTATAGTCTCCTCTGCCTTGTATCTTGTACTGCAGCACAAGTCCCCCCCTTCCCGGGATCTGCACCTCCACCTTGTATCTCCAGCCCTGCCGTGCTCATTGTGTGGCTGTGTTTGTCTTAACGATTGACCCCTTCAGTTATTATTAGCCTCATGGTCACCTCCAGCGCTGCCTGTCATGACGAATTAGAAATAGAGTCCTCTCTGCATCATAGTCCTCAAACCAGCCATCCCTTCTACCTGCCGCAGTTGTCACCTCATTATAACTCCATTACCTTTAACAACAACTCCATTACCATCCATTATCTTTCTTATCATCTCCTTTATACGTCTGTTATCTGCACCTCCTCCTTTACAGCCATCCCCTCCTCAATTACGATTCCATTATCTTTATTACCACCCCATTACAGTCATAATTATTCCCATTACAATTTTGAGATCTGCGTCTCCATCCAGACAAGTCAGTGTCTCCATCAGTCCCATCACCAGCAGCATGCCTTTCTGGCTCGGTGCTACTCATTGCCTTCATCATCTAGCACAGTTACCGCCACCTTCCCTGCATTCATAATTATCCCCATACCAATAGTCATATTTTAATTATTTTTCATTATGGTTTTATAGTCTTTTGCTGTTATTGCTTCCTTTATTGGCCATTCTCCTCTCCCTGAAGAGAGGAGTTGGGATGGGTACTGGGGTGTGAGCTGAGATTCAGGTCAGTGATAGTACACTGATTTGCACCAACCAACCCTGAGCAGGTACCTTCACCCCATTGCTGTCCTCCGTTGCAATTCCAGCATTTAATCTCTGTTGCAGCCCTAATTACTGATGTTATCTTTCTGTTATTGCTCACCTCATCTCTGTTGCAGCTTCCCTGATGGGCACGACCAACTCCTCCAGCTGGTGGTGCCACTTCTCCTCCTGTCTGGATGGAGCAGCATCCCTGACCCTCACTGATTTTCCTAGACAACAGCTCTACGGACCGTTTATTCTTTTGCACAAAAAGAATACCTGTATGATATTAGTGGAAGAAGTGGTTTTGATGCAAAGGTACTGACTTTCATAAATTCTCGTGGTCCAGCCCTGAGCACCATATCCTGTTGCTATTGCTCTCCCCTTGTCTGCTGTATTATGGTTTCAGCTGTGCTGCTGGACCTGCCTGTACTCCCCCCAGACACCTTCACCTTCCAGAAACCACCCTGAGAAACTCAGGAGTGGTGTTTGACAGCTCTTCCATCAGCACAAAGAGGAGGGAGAAAGCCTCTCGGCCAGCACAGCGGGGGGTTGCACCAGCGCTGTACCCCTCACTCTGTGGTTATTGGGGTCTGGCAGTGTTGCATCCCTCCCGCTCTGATGGGAATGATACAGAGTACAGTGTGGTTCCTGAAGGAGCCCACCTGCCTCATCCAGCATGGTCAGGGGATCGTAGACCACGTCTTATCAGCTAAGCATAGTCCTTCCTCTGCACCTGAAATATCATGGACTAAAGATACAAAGTGTGTGTCTAAAACTGGTGCTGAGGTGGGCTCTTCCATCCCTGGGGCAGCAACGGAGCTACATGGTGATAAAAGGACAGGGAGAGCCTCGATGGACATAGGGAGGAGCAGGGCATCATTTAAGGTACCACAGAGGAGCAGGGTCTCATTTAGGGTACCATGGAGGAGTGGGGTACCGTTTCATCCCGTATATAGCACTGATGCAGCCGAGGACAAGTGCTGTGCTGGTGGCTCTTGTGCCCACCCTCCTCGAGAGGACATTGAGAGACTGGAGCGGTTACAGAGAGAGTTGCAAAAACTCCCCAAGGATGGGGAAACTGCCAGATTTAGAGAGCTCAGCCTGCTCAGTTTATCACAAAGATTGAGAGGTGACTTCATGACTTCCTATAAGAACTGTCAAGGCAGGGAAATACTAAAGAAGGTACTAAAGAGCTCTTTACAGCGGTAGGGAAAGGCAGAGCGGGAGCGACGGCTGGGCGCTAAGGCAGGTAAATTTGGATGACTGATGCAGCACATGGGGTTTAAAGTGAGAGCGATGCCTGCTCCCAGCAGCTCCAGGAGGCTGCTGGAAAGGGCGCGATGCAGCCGCTCGTGAGCGATATTTTCTCGCGTCCCTAAACCGTATCAGTCTGCAGGCGATGCTCGGCAGCGGATGAGCCGGTAACAGCTTGCAGGTAATTAACATCTCTGGTGTAAGAGAGGATGTAGCTCATGTTTGAACGCCCCTGGGTTATTTCCCACAATCGATAAGCTTTGTAAATAATGTATCCCGCAGGGGGGAAAAAAAAATGCTACCTTGCGCTTATCAGATTTTGTGCTCTGTTTGGTTTAGCAATGCTAAGAGGGAATACGGCTCAGAGGGAATAATAAAAGATATAAAGAAGTAGAGGGGTGGGGGGGTGACCCTGTGCTACTGCAACCCCCCTGAGATGCCACTGAGGAGCACTGGGAGGGGAAAGATGATTAAAAGGTAACGAAGGGGGAGCGAGCTACCATCCAGCTATGCAGCATACAAGGCGGATAACAGCCCCCAGGGCCATGCTGCAGACTTTGGGGGAGATTTGCCTAAATCTGGCTTGGTTAAAGCAAACAAGAGAAAGGGAGGCAAAGGAGTTAGCATCTCTCTCCTATTATTTCTTTGCTTCTCTGCTTGTAAAGGTACATGATGGAGCTGAGCTCAGTGCAAACCATGGGGCAGTGCCTTCCCCGAGGGGCATGGGGACAGCTGGCCCTCTTGCTCCACCTGCCATTCCCATGGGGATTTTGGGAGAGCACTTAAGCACCCAGCGATGCCCTGCCCACACCTTGGCGACCAAGTGGGGAAGGCTGAATATAACAGAGGCTGGTAGGACATTTAAGCTCTTTTGGGTTCAAGAGGAAGGACTTGACTGAAGAATTGGGAAGGTACAGACAGATATTTTTAAAGCAGTACCAGGACGGAGACTGCCTCTCCTGACTTTTGGTTTTAACCTATAGCCATAGGTTGCCTCTTAAAAAGGGTAAACTGGGATTCCCCAAGCAAGCGGCCAGAGAGTTGCCTTGCTGCCACAACCTGCTGCCAGCTTGAACATATACCTTGATTTTTTTTTACTAAATAAAAGCAAGGAGCTGGCAGAAAGTGGGCAGTGTTGTGGCAAACATCTTTGGGATTAAAATAACACCCCCAGTAAGCCCTTGCTAGTGGTTTTGTGTGCCCAGGCTGCTCACTGAACAACTGGAGCCAGAACACCTGGGAGTTTTTATAAATTAAAAGGAAGCATAGCTTTCCCTGCTGTAAAATGCAGAACTACGATAGGCAGTAAGGCGTTGAGGTTTTTGCAAACTTTGAGGTGCTGGAAATTTTTGGCGAGGTCAGTAAATAATTCTGGGGTTGAACTGGGGTGGCCTCATTTTCCGCAGAGATCCTGCTGCTTGACAGCCCACATCCTGTAACAGCGGGCCGTTTCCACTATGCATGGACGACTGTGGACTGCAAATAATCCATCATCCCCTGGCTGGGACCTGGACCGGGCAGAATGGCTTTTTTCCCCCCCTGCCCCTTCCCATTGCAAACGGAAACGGCAGCCGGGGATGCCAGTCCCCCAAAAGGGATGTGCTGAGCTGGGCGAGCTGCAGTTCAGAGCACGCATGCTGCAAACCGCCGGGCTGAGAAGGGAGCACCTTGGGGAGTCTTTAAATGCAGCTTAATTACATTAGCTATACACCAGCTGAGGGGATAATTTACCATCTCCAGACAGATGCTTTACTCCTTGCAACAAGACAAAAACAAAAGCGAGCGTAGCCCCGTGCAGGCACTGCCCGTGCTGGGGGACTCTGTGGTCCCTGAGCATCTCCGACAGGTCAAGAACCGCTACGGATAGCACTGGTGTTTCCTTGCAAAACATTGGCCCTGGGGGCTTTGCGGGCAAGCAGGTTTCTATGTGTGCCTGGCCTAGGAATACCCATGTACACCCCTACCTGTAGGAGTAAATTAATATTTCCAAGAGCTCAGCTGCTATCTAGGGCTTGGGTTTCCTCCCTGCTGCCCCAGGGAGGGTGTTTTTCAAGGCAGCATGGATGCTTGCTGCTCCCTGCCGGCTGGAAAGCTTTGCTCTGGAGCTTGGCTGCTGGACCATTCAGCTGTATCACGGTTTAAATTTCAAGTTTCGTGGGGCTGGTACCATCTCCTGGTCTAATTTTGCCCCCAACCCATCACCAACCCACCAGAGCAAAACTCAGCCCCTCAGGGTCTAACCCTTGCTCACGCCGGGGAGATGCTGCACTGGGAGCAGTGTTGCATTGCAGGGACCGACAGGAGCCGGCGCATCCCCATTGGGATAGCTCTTCCTCACTGTATCTCCAAAAAATTCCAGCTTTCAGGCTGATGGAGATGGGACCTGTTAAAGCTTTTCAGCCCTCCCCGGGCCTGCCCCAGGAGCTGGAGCCCAGATGGTCTGAACAGATTACTGCAGCCTCTGGGGCCATACATTCAGGCACTTTGGCAGGCCTGAATTCCCTCTAAACGACAAAAATAAATAAAATGTCTCAGCATTAAATGCTAGGAAGCCCATGAAAAAGCTGTGTACACAATGAAAACAAATACATGGTTAAATAACCTCTCTAACAGTATTTCTATAAAATGCCTCTCTAAATAACACCAAGTGAAAGGCTTGCTCTGTCCTGATTAACCTCAGTTGGGGAAAATTGTCTGTATCAAATCATTACCGTCAGCTGATTAAAAATGAATTAAACCAAACGGAAAACAATTCCCAAAACGTCATCTCTCCTTTCCAATTCAAGGCCAAAATAATAATAATAATAAACCCTATAAGACCCAAGAGCAAACGCAGCCCTAAGTCACCCCAGCCTGGGGATGACGCAGGTGATGGGGACCTGTGGTGAGATGGGTGGGATGAGGGGACTTGACCATGGTCACCCCACGGAGAGGCAGCAGGACCAGGTGTAAGGGTCACAAGGGATAAAGAGAATGCTGATGTGGATTAATTAATAACCCAGTCCTTCACCTCTTGAACAGACCCCTTTTTTGAAGGGCTGGAATCAGCAAAAGCAACTTTTTAACATCTCTCTCTTATTTTTGTTTTATTTTTAGGAAGCCCAGCAGACCCAGAAGGGAAGTGCAAAATCTCAGATCTGGAACAGGAACTGGATAAAGCCATTCCAATGGGAGTATGCTTGAGCATTGAAAGCCAATGGGAGATGCTCTCTTTCATGCAGGAAACACCATCCTAGTGTGTTTCCAGAGAAAACATCACTGGAGCATCACTGGTGAGCACTGAGAAGAGGGAAACAGTGGGGAAACCTTGTATTTGGTATTCTGCACAGGCACTCTCCTTCCCCATTGGAGCAAGCTCCTGAGGAAAGCCTCCAAGTAATGGAAAAGCCTCAAATATTCCTTCTCATGCTACTTATTTTTCAGTTGTTTCCATTTTCTCAATTATTTTCCCAATAATTGTGTAGCAACTGTTGGGTCTCATCAGGACCCATCAGCTGAGGTGGTCTGAAGTCCTCCCCATCTTAGGGTTGAACAAGAGGCATGCCAGACATGGATGGTTGTCTGGAGCTGGTACAATGAAGGAGAAAGGTCCCAACATCTGTGGGGCTGGAGGATCCATCCTCCACTGAAGCTATGTTGGTGACTGCTGCGATGTCCCCATAGTTCTCCCAATATGAATGAGCCAGAAGGTTTCGGGTCTTGGGGTAGGGCTACTGAAAAATCCATGTTGCCAGCACTTCTTGGACACAAACTCACCACGTTATGAAGGAAAGCCTAATTACTAACTCTAATTACAAAGAGGAGTAAATCACCTAGATTATTTTATTTTTTGGCCTTTGCTGAGTGTCTTTGATATAATAAAGAAGAGTAATTGACAATCAAAGGGACCTGCCATCCTGACAGTTTAATGACAGCCTATTTTGAGACACCAAAACTGCAACTCAGCAGTTCTAGAAGTTGTAAAAACTGTTGTAAAAACTACTCTCTGTCCAAGCAGTTGTAAAAACTTGTCTCCAACGATGAGGAGAGCATGATTGCTGGGGGGGCCCAGGGTGCAAGCCTGCTGGCTCCAGTCCCCAGGAAAAGATGACCGTCCCTTGTCCCCATCAGCATCCAACCCCATTGGGTACACAGGGACCCGACGGCTGCAGCAGAGAGCGAAGCATCACCAGGGCAGGCTTTTTCTCCACCCTAGCTCTTTTTTAGAGCCATGCCATGAAAAGAGCATTTAATCCTCTTAAGGGGAGGCTTGTTTCTCCATAAGATGTATAGCTGTCAAACATGCCTACATGTATGGGCAAGATTTTCTGCTTTTTCCTCTGCCCCTCTCCAGCTTTCCAACACTGGGACATCCCTGCATCTTCCCCGAAACACTGGCACCCTAAAACCAGCAGAAAAACCCAATATGAGTGTTAATAGGGGCAGTGTGCATGCTATGTGTGTAAGCCTATATATTTTGCAGCATTCTTTTGGGGTACAAGGTGATGCAATTAATAGTGCAGCCGGGTCACGGGCTCATTAAGGGTCACAGGAAGGCAGTGGGGTGCTCTTTTATGGTGCCTGGTTGCTGCTGGGAATTAGCACCGAGGTGCCACTCACTTTGTTTCAAATAGCTCTTTCGACTCGGGCCATAAAATTAATGTCTGAGCAGATAGCTGGGAAAATAGGAAGCCATATAAAGTAACTTTGTGCTTGGCAGAGGAATTGAGATGAGCTGCATTTGGGAGATGCTGGGTTTTTATTGTATTTCGCTCCCCTCTGGAGATGCCAAGTGCTCTGGCACAGTGGTTACCACATCCCTATCCCCCTGCCCCATGCTCCTAGCTGTTCCTAAGCCCCAGCTCTCTGGTACTGCTCTCATCTTGCTTTTTATTTATCCACCTTGCTTTTTTCTCAATTCCCCCATCCCTTGCATGTTTATCTAGCCCTCCAGCCACTCAGTCCCTGCTTTAATCATTGTCTTTCCTGCCCAGCCTCTATCTTGCACTCCTGGTTAGAGCTTTACCTATTTATATTCTTAACCTTTGCCTCTCTTTCCTCTGTCTCTTTAATCCATGCATCAATCCTCTTTATTGCTGCTCATCTCGGGTGCATTACCAGTGAGCTAATATGGCCCCATATCTGTGCCCTCTCTCCTAAGCCATCCTCAGCTCTACCTCCTCCACACAACAAAGCGTGGTGGAAGAAGACCCTTCAACACAGGAGCATGAGGTGCAGGAGCTCAACATCCCACTGCAGGGATGCTTCCCCTCCCTGCCACACTTTTTGCCCCGTTTTTGGGGTTAGGCTTTGCCCTGCACATGGGCATCAAGAAATTTACAGCTGGTGGATACATGCAGGGGTACCCAAGCTCCTGCATCCCTTCACCCTGGGATGCTTGGGACCTGCCCACCCCATAGAGGACAGTAGTTTGGGGAGAAAGCTCACATTTCAGTGATTCTGTGAGACTGGTACCCGGGTCAGCTTTCCCAAGCTTCCCAGCAGCCAAAATTCAAGCCAGGAGGACCATCAGTTAAACATCCTCAATACATTGCCCCGTTGCTCCACCCCACCTGCTGCTCTGGCACCACAGCTCCATGCCTTTCCTTGGACTCCTTGTTCCCACGTCATCACTCTGTATTCCACAAAGTTACCTCACAGAGTCCAGCACAGCCCCGCCTGTAATTTTTCCAGCTCCTCTCCCTCACCGGAGGGTGGGAATTTTCCTCTTGCTGATTCACGCCTCCGTTGAGTCATTTTTTTTAAGCACTGACGCTGGCTGTGCTCACCCCAGGGAAAGGCTAAAACCTCAAGCTGCTGCTCTGGGGACTGGCCCTCTGCCAGCCACGTGCTGCCAACTCAGCCAAAAACCTGCACCTGTGCTGAGCAAACCCAAACCTCTCCCACCGTTGGGGTGAAATAAGGGAAATTTCTGGGGTTTGTTTTCTCCCCACAGCCCTATCCTGAACTCTGTGCTCCCAACCAAGTCCCCATGCTAGGAACGGCACACCTCAAACTTCAAAAAAGGCCTTTTTTTTAAGAATAAAAATCCCTTGGCTCTTTCCTTTCTGCCATTAAGGTGGCAATAAAAAGGTGAAGCGGTTAGTCACAGCCCCATGGGCATCACCTACATCCCTGGTGCGATGGAGCCATTTGCAGCCCTGGAAGGGTTTTTGGGAGGTGGAACATGCAGATCCCCTGGCAGGCATCTTTCTGGGGGAGTCCAACAGCTGGATTGGCCATTCGCCTCTGCTAATTCCGCCTTCCAATAGTCATCACTGGGGATTTCCCCCTCCCCTCTGCTTCCTCCCTCCTCTTCACGCCCCAGTCAGATCCATCCCCTGTGGAGGGGTCTCTTGCCCAGTAGGACCAGCAGTGACCCAAGGATGCTCGGCCGAGCAGAGCATTACAGGCACTTTTGATGGACTTTGCCATTTATTTTCTTTCCTGGGAGGCTGCCTCTTATTTTTTGCTATTAAAAAGGCTCAAAAAACATCCGACCCAAGCTCCCTCCTTCCCAAACTCCATTAATTTCAGCATCCCTGCCAACCCTCCGTGCCTAGCAGTAATCCTGCCTTCCACCAGCAAGGTACAGCAGGACCATTCAAGACCTTGCTGCCTGGGAAGCAATTCTAAGCAATTCCCACTCTGCAAAGGGATGCACTGGCCTTTGCGATTAGATCAGGGGTGCCACTGCCCTCTCAGCTCAGGCAGCGTCCCTGCAGTCACCTTGGGGATGTCTCTCCAACTCCTGTACCACAGAGGAAAGACTAATGGGCACCTGGTTCCTGGCAGGATGGGGATGAGGGAGCAGCCCATGCACAGACTCCCACTCCTGGGCAGGGGAGGGCAGGATGCGGCCCATCCCTGCCTTGCCTTGGGATGGTGGCATATCCCTGCAGCCAAAGCCACTGACTCGGTGCCCGTGCCTCAGTTTCCCTAAGCAGGATGGGAAATAAACAAAATAAGGAATTCCCTAAATAGACTAAAATATGAAATTCTTCACTTTGGCACTTTGCCTTCCCATTTGCTTACAGCAACCAGAGAAACCCACACAACTGCCCTGGATAAACCCTCTCCTGGCTGGGAGGTGGGGGCTCTGACACACCTTGTGCACCCCCATAAGCAGGGACCCCTTGTGGGGTGGAATGAGTTTGGAAGGTCTCAGCCACACCAGTGTGCTCCCTTGTTCACCTGCAAAGGCTGACTGTCACCCACCTGCATGCTCAATACAGGATGGGACCAGCACAGCTCTGTGTCCCCTGTGGTCCCCATAGCCATCTCAAGGGACATCTCCCCTTTCCTCCATCACCCTGGTGAGCCTAGAGGATAATTAGTGAGTAATGAGCCCTGCAGTCAAAAGTCAGGGTGGCTTTTGACTCTGGCTGCTCTGCTGCAGTGCAAATTACAGGGAAATGGGGATTTTGGCATTCAGCTGCAACACCAACATTAGGGATAATCAAGAGGCGCCCCTAACTGGGACGAAGCTGCGGGGTGCAGGGAGGCAGGCGGGAGAATGTGAATATCGTAATTACTGGGTAGTTACAGAGTAATGAGGGGCAATTAACGCTCCTGGCCTCTGATGTAGCGGGGAGACACTTGTATCCATAGGCTTGGGACACCACAGGGTAGCATCGTGGCCACCCTGGGGACTGAGCGTGGCATGGGAGAATGTGGGCAGCTGCCCGGCTGCCTCCACCCTGGCAGTTAAAGCTTTTCCTGATGTGAGCAGGAGCTATTTACTGCGACCAGCTGGAGGCCAGGAGCTGGAGGCCAGGAGCTGGAGATCTGGCTCTGGGCTTGTCCCAAGGGCAGTTTTTCATACCAAATATACCAGGGCATAAATGGAAGGAATTTTCCTCCCACCCCTACCCTTTCTTTGCATTAAAACATTTTTTTTTCAAGTGACAGTGAGGAAAAAACGAAGGGAGGGGAAGGGATGCAGCTCCCACTCATTGGAGATGATGGTCACGGAAGGGCTGGTGATACCCACAGGTGTCATGAGTTTGCAGCACCTCTGAGCTGAGCCCAGGGCTGGAGCAGCTGCAGCTCCCTGGGAGAGCAAAGAGCCGAGAGCTTTGCCCTCTGCAAAGCCCTGGAGGTGATGCAGCAAGGCAAGAAGCTCCCTCACTAGGGACAACCCAGCACTGGCCGTGTAATTGGGGTGTCCCACGCACCATCACCCACTGAGCCCTAGGGATCCCCACAAGCTGGGAGCAGAGCCTGAGCCAGCAGTTAACTGCATTTGTGCCGCTGATCTTATTCGGAGTGAATGCTTTTATCAAGATCGAGCGGTGGGAAATCTATTTCTGCAGTTGTCTGCAGGATTTAGGAGGAACACACACCCACCCCCACCCAAGAAGCTAATATTTCTCTCCAATTTAATTTTTAGCCTGATGAGGATACCCAGTGGTCCCTCCTGAGTCTGCTCTGATTTTGGTCCATAGCATCCTGAAGCATCCGCGCCTCAGATGCAGGAGTTATCCCTGGATGGCTGTCAGGGTTTGGGCACAGCCACGTCAGCGGCTTAGTGGGATTCAAGGGAAGATTAGACACCGAAAGGGATAACAAGAGAGGATAAAAGCTTAGAGGGGATAAAAGCCCCTAGTGCATTGGGGTGCGAGGCAAATACTAATTGCCTGGGGTCAGGGAGGCAGTTTCCCTCTAGGAGGGTGATCTACAGCCGCAGGTGGGATGCTGTCAGCACAGTGGTGTGGCCACAGCCCACAGCCAGTGTTGTTCCGTAGAAGCAAAGCCAAGATTTCCCCCAATTTGGGTAGTGAGGTGTGGATGTTCAAGTGGAAAACATACTCATGAGTAAAAATAAGTTTGAAGAAAGCATCTACAGCTAAGCATTGGTTATATCCCAAAGACTTAGATCTGTTCTAATTTCCTTGGTGTCCTGTTCAATAGGACTCCGAGCATTGGCATTGGCCAGGTAACTGACGATTCCCACTGTTTTCTACAGTGGCATTCTCCAAATACACTTATTTTAGGAGTAGGAGAGGCCACACTGGAGTGCATCTCAGCAGCAGCATCCATGCTGGCTCCTGCAGGTCCCATGTGTGCATCCTCCCAGCAGGGACAAGCAGGAGGAGTAAGCATCTCAGACATGGGCAGAGGGATATGCCACCTGCCTCAGCTCCCTCTGCCTCCGGGAGCCAGTTTGGGGTCCCTCCCACCTTGTCCCAGCCGATGGAGGATTGGCCCATGGGTGAGTGAGGTGGACCATGTGCCCCAAAGTGATGAGACATCTGTCTGCACCAGGCACAGTGGAACCCAGACTCCTGGGAGGAGTGGAAATAAAAGCCACCAGTGCCAACCTACTTTGCTCGTTGGCCTCATGTCAGTCAGCGACTTATTAAAAAGCTGTCAGTGGCCAGATTGCTGCAGGCCATATGCTGGAGGAGCAGGTAGGTGTCTGTGCTGGCACCATCTGGGCATGGTTTGGGGCACCTCTCTGCCTGTCCCACTGGTGGTGTGGGTTGGACCCTTCTCCAGGGTGGTGGCACTTGGGGGTCTGCACAGGGCTAGACGTCTTTAAATCAGCACTAGGAGGGAGGTGGTAAGGACCAGCACTGTGGTAAGAGAGCATCGCTCTGCAGGGTGGTCTCTGGCAGCACATGGTAGCGGCATCACCACCCTGCCTCAAATCCTGCTGAATTTGGGAGAAGACCATTTTGCCGGTGCTGGGATGGGGCTTTCACAAGCAAGGATCGTCACCCATGGGCTGCTGAACAGGCTCCTAAACTCCCCCTGTGCCCAGCCAGGCTGCACAGGACCTAGGTATGAGCGAGCCTGCCATGGGCATGTATATGTGTGGGATGCAGTGATGGCACACACGTCCCCTCCTCCAGCTGTATCTAAAATCAAGATAAAGCCTCATTCTTCTCAGTGGCACAATCAGCCCCATCTCCACTCTGCTTTACCCAGCCTGGGGCAGAGGAGAAAAGGTTCACTCCTGGCTGAAGGGAGGCACATGCCTGCCCCAGCTCCCAAGTGATGCTTATCCTGCTACCGACACAGGACCCACATGCTCAACACCTCAGTGCTGTAAGAAATCCAGATTTCCTGGCTGGATCTTCCTCTCCCATTAGCTTCATGGGATCCTGTATGAGGATTTCTCCTCTGGTTACGCTGGGACCCAGAGAGGATGTGCAAAGGCAGGACCAAAAGACAGTGCTACTCCTACCAAGGAGCCAAAATATGGACTGAGGCTGAAATACGGCTGAGTGAGAATTCACCTGGGATTTAACAGGTATTTTTAAGACCAGATGTAAAACCCGAGTCTTCGCTATTTACAGTCATTAAATGTCCCCCGGTTCATTCTGCAAAGGGTAGGCACATTAACCTGCTGGCCCAGCCGCCCTCCGCTAACCACATCCTCATCACACAAATTCCCCTGACATTTGAAACTGCTCTTTTTTCCAAACCCACTGCCTACTCTCACTTCCCAACCCAACATTTCGAGGCTGGGCATTTGCTTCTTGTCTTTCCTGAGGATCTCCTAGCATAAATGACGCTACAGAGGAAGAAGAAAAGACTCATTATCAAAGCATCAGGCATAAGCACATCTTCATCACAAAGAGATTAATTTTTTCTCCAATTAATATCCTAAAACTACGGGAAGAAGCCCTCCCTCAGGCAGTGAGGGGCAGGCAGGCAGAGCATCACCCCTGCCAAGGCTCACGGCTGCCGGTTCTGCCTTCGCCATCTCTCCTGCCAGCTCCCATTTCCATGGAAACCTGCCCTCCTCGCTCCTTCCCCTGCCTGCATTCCCTCTAATTTAAGGAAACCAGTTGCTTTATGCTGCCAGAAGAGTTACCTGGACCGAAGATATCCCACTGGGGCTGGCAGCAATGTCCCCCTGCCTGCTGGTACTTGTCAGCCCCTGCCCACCACTGACGGGGGCCTGTGCAAAGCTTGGGGTGGGCGCGTACCCTTATTTCTGCTCTCTGGCAGCTTGGGCAAGGAAGGGCAGGATCCCTCCTTATTTCTGCCCCTTTCATCTCCTCTCATCCCTCCTGGTCCTTTCTGTGGCTGTCTCTCTCCTCCCAACCCTCCTTATCTCTCCTCCCCCTGTCCCTCTTGCCAGCTTTGTTTACATCAGTAAAACACTTGTCCAGGTCAAACACAGTTACCTGATAAACACATTTCCATTGATTGCTGGAAAGAAAAATCCTCCAGAGCAGCATATTCTTTGCTCTAGGGATCGATAACACCTCAAGATCCCTCTTATCCTGCCCCCAGCCCTCCATCCTGGTGAGGAGGATATGTTTTGGGGACCCCCTTAGAGTGGAGGCAGGGGGGACTCCCTCCTGCAGGTATGGAATGTAAGATATGACACCTGAAGTAGATATATGATATAACGCACCTATATAATGCAGCTGGGAGATTGACAGCAAGGTCCAAAGGGCTGACCCCTTCTGTGCTGCACCCATGAGTGACTAACCACCTCCAGCTGCTTCTCCAGGCAAGCACCCCAGAGCATCGGCACCTGCACCCATGTCCATGCACACAAGCCATCGCATACCACTCCTCTTGCCTGGGCTTGCCCAAGCATTCCCATTTAATGTTTAAATCAGGGATGCTCGGGCACTGCCAGAGCTCCTCCACTGAGCCCCACAGATGGGGACAGCAGGCGAGGCACCACTGTGCAGCACTGTGAAACGGCTGGAGTCCCGCAGGCAGCTAATGCACTTGCGATGGGGAAGCTCATGCATGGCTACAGCGAGTGATTTAGCCGTAACGCCACAATCGATAAAGAGAAATTTAAAGGGATTAAGCTTTCTGCCTCTCCTGCCAACGAGATGCTTCCCATCAGGGTCTCCCCTCCCGGACTGCATCAACTGCTGTGGTACCTCACAGGTGAGGTGTGTGGTTGTGGGTACCCACCGAGACCCCGCTTGGGTACCTGCAGGGTTCACTCGAGAGGTGGTTGTTTTTAGACTAAAAATGCCAACTGATGTGTAACCTACGGTGCAAAACGATGCTTCGCCCACCTGTCTGGTGAGTGGTTCACCTCCTCTACAGCAAAACACACACAGGACGATGCCGGGAAGCATCACAGCCCAGTGAGCCTCACCATTTGGTGTGGGGACAAAACAAATTAAATTACAACAATAAATAATTAATGATAAATAATTAATAAATACATAAAAATGATAAATAATCATTTGGGCTAGGAAGAAACCAGCCCACATGCTTTGTATGGCCCTTATAAACTACCGGAGCCCTGACCCAAAGGAGCCAGCAAAGCGCTGCGTGGCGGAGCATAAGAAGCTATAACGAATTCAGAGTTTCACCAGGCTTTAATAAAGTCCTTCTGCAGAGGCTATTAAGGGAACTAAGATGAGAGGTGAAAGTTTGTTACGGGTCAGAAATGGTCTAAAAGATGGAGAAAAAGCTAAAAGAGATGAGCAGTGACAAAGGTATCTGATGGGATGGAGAGCCTGGGACACCTCCTGGGGGGCACATGCCCCAGAGAGGGAGCTGGACTGGCTGGACCACATAGTGGGCTACAGGAGGATGTGCCATGCCTGTTCTCAGGAGCTGGGCTGGTTTTAAAGCAGAAGCTAAACCTCATTCATCCCTGGTGTGGGCGTTCATTCAAAACGAAAGCTGCCTTTGATGCTGAAGATGCTGATGCCATCTCCCTCTCAAGAGCCTCCAGCCTGCACATTAACAACACAGCTCTTAAACTCCCCCCAAAAGCTGTTTACCCTGCCTCAGCCTTACCGATGCTGCCAGGCACCCTGCTGCCAGTCAGAGCCCACCACGTACCACAGTTCCATCATGGATTTTCACCCAGCTCTATCCTGATTTTCAACCCACATTGGCTCAGGGGG
Organism: Limosa lapponica baueri; assembly: GCA_002844005.1. NCBI lineage: Eukaryota > Metazoa > Chordata > Aves > Charadriiformes > Scolopacidae > Limosa > Limosa lapponica. Next base: position 138,465 of record KZ506025.1, read on the forward strand.
TGCTCTGGAGGTGCCGTGGGTACACCCTTGCCTCTCCTTAGGGCACCAGCTTTGGGTCGACCCCTTGCTGAAGGGGCAAAGATGACCTTTCCCAAAGGCAAAAAAAGCCCCTGGAGTATCCAGGAATTAGGGGGGGTTGCACCCCACCAGGCCCCCCCTGTCCCACCCGGCTTCATGCCTCTGAAGTGCATGGTGCGAGGGCTGCAAATGCCCAGCACCTCCGAACCCCTGCCCTGCTGGGATGGATTTTTTTAATTGGATTGTGACAAACATTTAATACCTAATAGAGCTCACACCGGCACAGTTAATTAAGAAGGTGACTAATCCAATTCACTTGTGGGAGCACAGGAAGAGAGGAGTGAGAGGGAGGGAGCCTGCGTGTGTGCAGGGAGTAACAGCAGGGAGGGAGCTGGGGATGGGGAAAAATCAGATCAGCTGCTATCGCCCTTCATTTCATTTTGTGTGCTTGCATAAACAATGAAGGAGGACTTTTCTTCCCCATTTTCTTTCCCCCTTCCAAGCATCAGAGCCGTTGGGTAAATGCTGAGCTGTCTCAGGCTCTGTGTGAGCATCACTGGGGTCCCAGCCCAGGGGAGGGTGGAAATTTGTGACAGGTCGGATGTTGGCAGCTGAAGGCTGCTTGGGGCTCAGTCAGCAACATCCATTTTTCCCTTCAGGGATGCCGATAGCCCAAATATTGCTTTTTATTTTAAAACACCCCCCAGCTGGTTTACCAGCTCTGGATGGGATGCAGAGACCTGGGCACCCCAGGGCATCCCCCTCTGCACAGGACCCCACTGTGGGGTCGGTCCTAGGCACGTCAGGCCAGCAAAGCCAGCTGTGGCAACATCTGTATGCCACTCACTCCCCGTCCCCCCGGAGTTGATAAATAAAACAAGTGGAGTTATTTTGGCCCCGGGGACAGGGCTGTCTCCTGGAGCACAGAGCTGCTCTTTCTCCGTCTCTCCGTGGCGCCGGAGTTCATTGTTATTCCCCAGCCGAGAACAGGACGTGGATTGAGCTGAGGTCCCCATCTGCGGCGGGCAGCCGGAGAGAGACTCTCTTCATATTAGCGCCTAACGGCATCAATAGCGCTTTTAAATGAAGCCCCAGGGGAAACAAAAGGCCTGAGCAGGGAAGAGTGAGGGCGTGAAGCCAGAGAGGGATGGGGGGACAGGGACAGAGCCAGGGAGGAGGGGGAAGCGAAGGATGAGCTGGAGAGGAAGGTGAGGGGGGAAAACAGAAATGAAGTAGCTCTATATAAACTGTGTTTCCTACCGAAAACAGGGCAGCTGGAGGACCTTGAGATGCAGGAGGCAGTGCCACGAGTGCTGGGTACCAGGGATGCTGGTAACATCACCCGCCTCCAGCTCGGCTGTTGCCCACTGCCGTCCGCCCAGCAGGAAAGTGCCCCGCATGTTAATCAATGTCTCACTGCAATTAGACTTCATTACGCAAGACTAACAAAATGAGATGCTGCTTTAGCAAAATGACAAGTGGATCCGTTAAAATTGGGGAGGGAAAAAGAACCAACCCAAAGGAAAACCAACCAACCTCTACCTGGGGATGCTGCCAGCCTGGGGCCCGCGGCACCCATGGGCAGCACCCGAAGCACCCACTGGGGCCCCGTCAGTTGTCCCAGGGTGCACGGGGCGCCAGCGGGTGCACATCAGCCAGATGAGGGGAGAAGGTGATGATGGCATCGAGTAATTAGTGAGGAATTACACGGAGGGTTCATCCCTCCTGTGGCTGGGAGTGAAGAGTTCCCTGGGGTGCTCCCGCATCGTTCCCTCTTTCAGGAAATAATTACTTAAGTTAAAATTATTTACTAAATGAGGCAATTCTCAGAGTGCTATCTCAGAGCCGTTTGCCCAGTTTACTTTGTTACTAGTGCTACATAATAAATTAACTGTGTAATTAAAGATAAGTTTAATGCTGGTGCTTTGCAGAGGGATTTTCTTTTAAGTCTCCGTGCAAGCATAAGCATCCTTTCTAAAAACACATGCGTGTGAGCATCATGTGAGGAGGGGCCGGACCCTGCGCTGCAGCTGCAGGCAGGGCCAGGCAGGGCCAGGCAGTTTACCGATCCCCCATGAGCAACGTCAGGTCCCATTAGCGCCAGCGTGTCCCCTTGGGGAGCCCCTTTGCCCCCTCAAGGGACAACAACCAGATCAAACCAAATCAATCCATGTTTTAATTACTGGCCATGGGGATGCTGAGCCGTCTGCGGTGCCAGCTTGGCCGCCAGCAGCCAAAATCGCCTCTGGTGTGGCTCCCTGCTCCCGTTGCCCATGTTATTTAGCAGGGATATGGACGTACTCCATCAATGGGACCTATTCCTGGCCACGGCGCTCAGCAGGGAGAGGCTGCAAAACCCTACAGGGATTATAAGGGTCATCCACCAAAAAAAGTAAGGAAAATAAAAAAAATGCACTTTAGGAATCCACGTTTTCAGCAATTTCTGCTGACTAACATGATTTCAGCTGAAACGAAGGAAACCAGCAGGGAGCGGCTCAAGAGCTTTGCTGGGAAGCATTTCCCTGTTGGAGATAACACTATAGGACTTGACCCCCAAGGGTGGGGACCACGAGGGGCTGCATGACCCAGGCCATGCTCTGCTCCTCCTGCTGGCTCACCCTTCCTGCACCCACAGCCCCGCTCCAGCGCGGTGCAGGCAGGGCTCAGAGGTCACCTCCCCTGCTAGCGATGAGCTCGGAAAGCCGAAGCCCAGCCTTTCCCCATGCCGGCTGTTGGAGGGGGCAGCCGTCCCCCTGCTTCCCGCCGCGGGCAGCTCGGCATGGTCCAAACACATTGGTATCGACTTGACAATCAATTTTCAAATCCCAGGCAGCCGGGCCAAGGAAGAGTAATTACGCCAGGCTGCCGTGTGCTCCAGCTAATGCAAACAGATCAGCTTTCCCCTGGGACATTGCCTTGCATCCCATGATGGGGGGGCTCTGAAAAAGAGAGCGGTGCTGGGCGGGCAGAGTTAAGGCTGTTCTCCTTCCTCCTTCAGAGGGAGAGCCAGCACCCACTGGAGCTTCTCCGCTCCCCAGGCACCTCTCCAACCCCATCCACAACCCCCAGCCCCACACTATCCCAAGCAGAGTTTTCTCCCTGAATGAGTGAGAGGAAGAGGAGGGAGCTGCCCTAGGCATGAAGGACAGAAAGCTGAAATAACTTCTTCCCCAGCCACGGTGCCTCTCATGAGTGGAGAGGAAGGAGTTCTTGAGGTCTCCCCAAAAAGGAGAAGGAGCTTCAGTCAAGGCCAAGGGAAGCAAGGTGGGTCATCAGCATCCCAGATGCACCAGCCACCCAGATACCAATTAAACACCCCTGAATTATTCCTGTAACAGCAGGAGACTTCAAACATCATCCTCTCATAGATGATAAGAGCTGGGGCTCTGCTCACTCTGGGAAAAGAGAGGGGGAGCAGAAATGCCTGCCAAAAAGTCCTTACTTAGCAAAAAATCCAAGAGAGGTGCAGGGAGGTGATAGCTGGGATTGGTCTTAGCTTGTTCTGAGACGTGCTGCCCCCAAGATCTAAGAGCTTTTAGAAGAAAAATTATGAAGATCTCTGCTTGCCAGATCTCGTAGAGACAAGGACCTCTGCAAGCCCATACCACGTCTGCTGTCCTTTTTGCAGGGGATTTTGGGGGGACCTGGACCCCTTCCTACCACCAGCCACCCCAGGAAGCATGGGGGGAGAATTTAGTGTCCCACCCCAACAGCAAATTTGGCAGCAACTGGCCATGGGGTACCAAATCGCCACCAGTGAGGGTCCCCAGCATGGGGAGGGGGAGACGGGACATGTGACAACCCGCAGCCGGGACACCTCCACCTGCCCTGTGTTTTTCCAACCCCTGCCGACCTGGATGCTTACATGCTGGCAGGATAAGCTCACCATGCCAGCTGATTAAAAGCATCATGTTTTACTGAAGGCAGCTGGTTGAAGCTGGGAGACACAAGCAAGGCAGCTGTCTGTACCTTGCCGGTGCCTGCTCCAGCTTTTTAGCTCCATTTTTCTCACCCTCTGCCCTGTGGATGCTTTGCCAGGGAGAAACGTGCCAGTTTATAGAAATACAACGCTTTGACATTGCAAAGCCTCAAGGAAAATAGAGAGGGAGAAAAAAAGGAACCAAACAATTACCTGAGCTGCCGGGAGAGATTGCGATGGGTAATTATAAAGGGAAAGCAAAATCAAGCTCCAAGATGAGGATGACAAGCTGGAGGGGACTGGGAAGATGCAGAGGAGAGGGGCTCACAGCACCCTGCAGCAGGCTGTGGATGGGAGGTTCGGTGCCAAGATTTTGGCGAGGAAGGATTTTCCTCTGAATATTCATTCGGTCGGAAATCTCCCCAAGCAGGTCCGGAGGCCAAGAAGCAGGTGGGGACGCAACCTCTCAATGGGCAGCGCTGAGCCAGCTGCCAGCTCCAGCTGCCTGTCTCTGCACTGGAGCAGTCCAGCTACTCCAAACTTTGGGTCTGTTTCAGGGAATACCATCATCAATTAATTAGTGTATGGATGCTGCTGCCCCAGCACCCACGCTCTGACCTTCTCCTTCGGCGAGGAAATAGCAGGGAGGGATGGAGCGGAGAGGCCTTTTCAATCCCCATGAAACCCAACTGAAGCTGCTCCCCTCAAGGGCTGCAGGAGCAGAGGCAGCCAATGGGGGCAATCTTTAACTAAAGGTCAGATAAAATCGTGCTGTGCACCCCTAGATTTATTTCAGGCACATCAATAAGGAAGCCTTAACCTGCCCTGGGAGAGTGGCAGAGGGGAAAATCCCTTCCAGAACAACAAACGGACAAACAGCACCTGCTGAACCCACCCCATATTTTCTACCTTATTTTTTAATTTCCTATCCCTACCCCTTCTTTTTTCTCTATTTTATTTCTTGCACAGTGAGGGTGACACCTGGCAGAGAGCAGTGATATGGGTCAGGGGAGACGGGGAGCTAATCATTGAGCATGTCCCATAGAGACCTTGAGATTCAAGCACTTAACACCATCAAATTTAGTAGCCACCTCCCAGTAACTCCAGCCAGCAAACTGGCCATGGTTAGAGACAAGTTCACAAGAGCTGGGAAGATCTGAGAGGCTTTGCCCTCACTAGG
>KZ506025.1:189292-221543 GCA_002844005.1 Limosa lapponica baueri
AAAAAAAAAGTATTAAACAGACTATTTACCTTTGTCCAAAACACAGCACTGAAAGAAGCAGATCAAAGGTTTGCTTCCTGATGTATCTGCCGAGAGGTTGTTTGCTTGTTGGTTTTTTTTTTTTCTCAAGGAGTAACAAAACTATTAGCCTCCAAGCTAGGTGATGTTTAGAAACGAGCACTAAGAGTTGAAAAGTGAGTAAGCCTGATGCAAAATGCTAATAAGCACTTATGGAGGACAATTTCTCTCCCTCGTTATGGCTTAGACACACATGGAAAGAAGGTGACGGCTGGACCTCTGCGGTTGGAAAGGTGACAGCTCTAGCAAAAAGGTCCCTGCATCTTTGTAAGCAAAGGAAAACCAGTGCAGAGAAAAAAAAAATAAAATTGGGTTCTGGCAAGGGCTGCTGGCACAGCTTGACTTTGGCTCAGAAGGAAGTAAAAGCCTGAATTACATAAAAATAGATTTAAGAAAGAATCAATGACATTTCATCTGAAAGTTTTAGTTAAGTTTTAATTAGGATCCAAGATTTTGCACTTAAGTGCATGAAGTGAAGGAGTACATGTACTCATGCTTCCCAAGATAACTGACAGATCTGAAACTTACTCATCTCATCTCGAAAGGTTAATTAAAGAACAATCCTTGAGAGAACACCGTGGGGAAACAGAGGAGAGTCTGCTCCACTGGGGAGCCCTGGGGAAAGGCTGACACACAGCGCCTGCATCTCCACCCTTGGAAACTAGCAAAGTGAAGCTACTGCCCAGTGACCATGGCATGAAGACAAGTGAGATGGCTTTGAACAAGCCCAGCAAGGCATGAAGAACAGCAGGCCCACAGCAGTATAAATCTTACCTGCCATGCTCCCTGCAGCTCTGGGGCAGGTTTCCCAGCCCATGCTGGGGTCTGTACAGCTGCTGAGCTGGAGCTGCTTCAATGCATGCACCCTTCAGTGGAGCAGGCGTGATCACTGCCAGTGGTGAAAGGTAGGCACAATAACTCTTATAATTAGGAAACTAAGGCAGAATGACTCACCCAGGATCAAAGTCTGCAATTAAGCCAGAAATAGGCTGTGGGTTCCCCGATTCCCACAGATGCCGAAAGCACTGCAAGGCAAAGGCCTTCTCTAGTTCATCCAAGCATCATTAAAAAACACACCAGCTTTTAGGCAAGTCTGTATATACGAAGCTCATTTGAAAAGTTTTATGCCAAATTTAAGAAATGTTATTAAAATGGAGAATAAAATAGTTTCATCATTTGAGCAAGACTTTCTGGACATAAGTGACCTTTGGCTATGCAGTAATTTAATTTCCTAAGAACATGAGCAAAGTCTCAATTAGGTCAGAGAGGACTGCTGTGCGGGTACAAGAGGGGAGAGAAATGTGCGGCTGCATCGGTGAAGAGTACTTCTGGTCTCAGGGGGACTGGAGAGATGGTGCAAGGAAGCACTCAGGCCTCTTGACAAAAGCAAGCGAGGCTGCTTGCTCATGTAAAGCAGAATGGCATGCAGCACAGGCAGAGGTAAAACACAGAAACAAAACACTCAGCTGGCGGCTTTCAGATCACAGGCAGCTTTTTGCTGCTTTCTTTACAAAAGAGAGCCAGGTGATGTGGCTGCCACAGGAGAAACAGGCTAATTTAGGAGCAGCCCAGGGAAGAGGAGGGGAATGATGGAAAAAAAAAAAGGATCAGAATAGCAATGTATTCTGAATGCTGCTCAAAGGACTGAAGCCTGAACATTACTTGGTGCAATCCTGATGGGTCTGATTTAACTATTACATTTTTGCACAGTATTTTTCGTATCAGTTATGAGGAATTGCTTGACAACCCTTGGTGACTGCTCAAAAGTTTTTCAGTCACTTAGGCAGAAGGTCTTATCAGAGTAAGGCATGTTAATCAGAGAAAAGGCTGATAAGGAGGATATGAAAGGAGCGGATGGCAACAGAAATAACACAAGGGGTGAGACTTCACATGTAGTTTGTTGCCTGTAGAAAAGCTGTGCAGGACGTCAGTGAGCAGGACAACCCAACACAGAAACACTGCAGTGAATAAAGTTCAGGGAAGGGCGTTTCTGGACACACATGTTCCTGCAGCACATTTTTTATCCAGCAGAAAGACGGATTACACAACTTCTAACAGCCACTCTTCAGCTGAGATGTGACATCTGTGTATATCAAATCCTCCTAAATCCCCAGCCAGAAAAAAGCTGGTGACCCTACATCACTTACTCATGCCCATCGTTCACTTTTTACTTTTACAGTGCAGTTTCAGATGCTGGGGTTTATTTTTATTTTGATTCAGAAGTGCCTATCTGAAGTAAGCTTATGCCAGTGACAACCAAATCAAAGTTGTGGGGGCAGTTTCTTCATATGGAAACAGATCAGTAGATGTTACCCTTCCAAAACGTTATCTTTGTGAATGCAACATCTCAGGACATCAATTAGGCACGGTTCCACTTAAGCTACTTGGAAGACTGTATTCAGGATGAGATCCTTTCCCTTCCCTCCCAACAAGCCCATTAAGTATCCCATCTGCAAACCCTTGTACATATAACTTGCTCAGGTGTTTTTTGGGTTTTTTTTGGTTTGGTTTTTTTTTTTTGGCAAGGTTTTCAAGAGTACTCTGAATTTAAAAGCAGCATTTTGTTCTCCAGAGCAGCCTTGTGCTGAAAGGCCACTCTCACAAAAGCTGCATCAGGTCTGCCTGCAGCAATAGTACACATGCTATGTATATGAATTAAGTGTCACTGGAACAGTCATTGAGGTGACTGCAGCCTGGGCTTGCCTCCTTTACATATCTACTCATCTAAACACAGGGGTTGTATTTCAATGAGCAAGCCCGTATCGACACAGTAACATTGAGATAAGGTTCCACAGTGAGTATCTGCAGGTGCCTTCATTAAAACAACAAAACCAACCTGCTAATGCACCTACAAAAAACATTAAGTGCCAGGCATACAATGCCACTTCTGGGGTTTCAGATGCCAAGTAGAGAAATTCAGACACCCAGGTGGAAGAGTTAAGAGCACAACAGTCCCTTCTCCCCCTGCATCCACCAGCACTTCAGTTACCTTGCAGATCTTCACAATCTTGCTCCAATCTGCAATACCCATAAACAGGAAAAAACCTAGGGCAGTCAAACCCTAAGCAATTACATTTCATGAGAAAGCAGGAGGCATTCATTTTGCACCTGGCTGGGGTGCCGGAGCAGAAAGCTTACCCCATCTGGTAGTGCCCTCCAGCATACAGCACTCACAAACTCGTTTGTGTCATCTTCTTTCCGGTCCTTGTCCAGGACACTTTTAACTGTATCAAACTTGAATGTCAACAGTGTCTTTGAGAGGCCCTTATAGTATAGGTAGAGGGAATTATTTTCACTTCCTAGAAATAAAAAAAAAAAAAATAAATAGAAGATTAGGTTCTGGTAGCAGGAAAAGAAATAAGGCTTCTTAGCTCTTTCACTGTTTAAGACAAGACCAGACATTTCCTCCTTGTAGTTATGATCACGCTTGCGGAGCCTTGGCAACTGCGAGTGCTCCACAGCAAACTCTCACTACGCTTAATAACAGAACCAGTTTGTTTTGTTTGTTTGCTTGATTTTTTTAACAAGACAATTGCAGTCTGCATTACACTTGCAAAACGTACAGGATCCCAACCATCCCCCATAACTTCCTTAGGGCAGAACAGAGCATCTACGCTACCACATGAAACAGCGCTATACCCAGCCTGCTTGGTGTCACAGCTGTAAGGCAGGTAGCACTGTCACAGTTTTGCTTGCTGTAATCAAGTACGACAGTTTGGTCTGTGGAGGTTTAAGTAAGAGAGACTAGACAACGTGCAGGCTTTATTTAGAAATCCATCCCAATTTCTGCCTTGCAAGCTGTACAGAGATCAGAGTATACACAAGCAAAGGTTCTCCCTTCAGTGCTAGCACAGGTGTCCTGCTCATCCCACAGCAATCAGCCTGTCACTGCTTTCCCACCAAGACCTGTGGATTTACTGAGGTTCAACAGTCCAACTTAAGCAGTAAAAAAAACCCAGAAACTGCTAAAGGAGTAACTTCAGGATGATTTAGTCTTCTAGGGAGCTGCCCACAATGAGGGCGTTACTGCTTCATCATGCAGAATGCCATACCAAGTGACAAGAACAGGACCACTTGTGTGGTCCAGGCTACTGCCCTTCCTTAGAAAGATACGTGAAGGTGCATCAGTTGACAAACTTGAAAGACAGGCTATCAACAGTGGTTACATTAGCAGTTAACTTTTGGTCACAGCAAGTCTGAATCATCATATATTAATAACTCATCTGAAATGGGAGAAAAGTACAGAACCCCTTAGGTCAGGGCTCCTTACGTCATTCCCTGGGAAGGAAAGGAGGATGGAACTCCAGAATAATCCTCTATTAAAAAGCCCAAGTGGCTACATAACACAACTGCTGGTGTGCTTTGGAACTGGAGAGGCACCAACTCCGAAGAGCCCCTTTAGCATTTGTCAGGATGGCTGCTCTACTCACCACAGGCGATGTAGTCTCCATTGGATGCAAGTCCAACAAAATTCTTCTCGTTGATGTGACCCTTGAAGGAGCGCAAGCAGTGAGGCTTCCCTACATTCCACAGCTTCAGCTGACTGTCTGTTGACCTGAAAACAATACCTAAAGTTACCCTGCTGCCATATGGCCTGTAATCCTCACTTGCAACCCTGCTCTTTAACACCCTACTTGCACCGTAAATGTAGGAAGTCTTAGTGTACTCCCAGAGATTTATCCCACTTTCAATCATATGCAACTCAGCTTGAGCTCAGAAAGGTATCACGTTATCTTAGAAGCCTGTCAAAACACATTACATGTTTGAATAAAATACTTCCCCCAAGTATTACTCCTCTTTTCTCCTATCAATTAGAGTCCTCCACTGAACTGTACAGCCTTTGGGCCATCACTGCCTCCCTCCAGATGCAGGACACACTGAACATTTTTTTTTTTTTTAAAAAAACTTCTACAGCATTGACAAAATCTGTTCCCTTCTTCATGCTGCCTACAACTCTCATTCATGCTTTTACAGAACTCGGGTAGGAATCAGCCTCCTCCCTCTACAGCTGAAAGCATGTTCTCCTCTTCCTGCCCAATACCAAGCAGAAGCACATAAAAACCTACGGGGGCTCAGAGTTGCTATTAGCATTAAATTGATGTGGTTTTCTCATGTGTAATTGAGACTGTACGGATACAGATCTCAAACTTCTACTTTCTTCACCTTGGTGGCAAAAATAAATATTATTATTAAAAATATACAAACTCTGTTGGGATTAAATCAAAATTGATATTTTCCATTGTTCCCCCCACTACAAACATACCTCCCTTCAAACTGTTTTTCTATTTACTGTGAGCAAACATTTTCCCTTTGGCAAAAGAAAGGAGGTGGAGGTAGTCTCCTCTGCCTGGCAGAGCTCAACTGAAATAGGAAAATCCCAGGTTTCTAGGAGATAGAGGTTTAATTTCTTCCTGCAAACCTGAGGGGACACAAGCCACTCTCACTTCCCAGGCGTTATTCTCTAGCAATTGCCAGGCTCTGATACTCTGGCACTCGCTAACTTACAGTAATACACTCCACAGTAGGTGAAGAAACACTGATGTAGTGGGACTGGAGCCTTGTGAAGCCACCCTTGAGGAAGCGGGTAGTGCTGTTTCTATCTTAAATTTGAAAGAGATTGGGTGTGGGACCTGTCAGCCTCCTAGGTGGGAGGAATGGGAGGTAGGTGACACTCCCCTCTTACAATTCACATCACCCAACCTTGATGCTTTCTGAATATTAAGAGCTGAAAGGAAAAAAACCCCACCCAACATCCATCAAATATTACCAACGGTATAACAAATTAGCCCTGCACCAATGTCACATTTACCTAAAAATATAGCACAAAAGAGTAGAGATGCACCTCGTGCTGTACTGCAAAAACCTTATCTCAGCCCTCAATGACAGCTGGAATGACAAAGGAGCGATAAGGGAGCTGCAGCAAGATTTGTTACTCATTTGTAATAATAGTATGAGGTCAGATCAGAACGAAGGTATGAACTTTATCTGTAATACGGCGACTTAAGCAGGAGTGCTTTCCTCATCCCAGGTCTTGATCAAGGGGGGCCCTAAAACATAGTATTCAGCTTCTCTGCATGGTGCTTGTTCCATGTCCATCCTGCCCTATGCTGCTGCTCACTCTTCCTTGCCCTCTCTTGTCCTTACCATCACAGTAGCAGCAGAACGGGCAAAAAAGGTATATACTACTGCTTTTTTGGCCCACAAGTACAGGGAGGTGCCTTCTGTGCTGTTAGGGCAGTTGTATTTTTAAAACGCTGCTTTTAAAAGCTTCAGAGCTGCCCAGAAACTAAACTTTTCCGAAGGCAGGGTAAAGCAGCAAAAGACTAATCCCTGGTCTGCAAGCTGTCAGATTCCTGTGACAGCTTCTGCTATTAGCTAACCCATCAAGATGACCTCATATATATAGCCACTTAACCTCTGTATTTTAGTAGCATACATTCTAGATCTCTTCATTAAAATAAAAACACTTAAAGTCTATTACTAATGGAATGCTTTTACTGTTAACAAATTCCCATCAAGCTCTAGCCATGTTTGCATTATTAGGATAAGCATGCCATAAAAGAAGAAAGTTGTCCGCCACTGGACCGCAAGGAAAGGAAAAGGCCATTGATCCTGCTGGCGTTACACCGCTGCTCTTGTTTCATACCCTCTCCAAAAAAAATATCATAGAGCATTGCTCTGTTAAATCTGTCTCTCTCTAAATCAGCACTGCAATCAATGTGTTGTGCTAAATACCAGGCAGTTCAGAACACCCTTGAGGTCAAAACCTAACTCTATAAGGCAAAGTAAATCAATGCAATCTATAAAACAGCTTTAGCTAGAAATCTAGAGAATCTGAATATACATATAATTTTTTCTTAAAAGAAATCAGTGCTTGATTATTGGGCACCACTACTGCTGTCTCCTCTCCTAAATTCACAAAAGACAGACATGAAAAATAATCTGCTCGCCTGACAATTCTTTCTGTTCATGCAGAAGAAAAAAATAGGTGAACCTTCCAGTTAGTCCTCTCCCCCTGTTGTTGCCTGTACAAGTTCAACAGCTCTATCGATATGCCTCCCAGGACTGTGGGTTAAAGCTTTCTCAGAAGGTCAGCTAAAGTAGGATAGGGCCGTTCTGTCCTGAAACATCCCGTAGATGATGCTCCACTTGATCATGGCTGTAAAACGTTCCCAGCCCCCTCCTGCTTCTCTTAAACACTTTCTTCTTACCCAGACTTAGTTCAAAGCATTAAATTCAATTTTCTCTGTTCTAGGTACGAATTTGCACCCTTAGAGTTATAACATTATTGGAAATAAGAGAGGAGCTGATTAAATATAAACAGTACCAGAAGCCACCAGGGAATCTTCCATCACACAGCCCAGCTCAGAGTAACTCACTAGCAGCCTGAATACACCTTAAAATGCCCTGCTTTGGCTCCAGGCTTCTAGAGCAAACTGTGTGAAAACACGGGACAGAGCCAACCCGGATATCATTGGCTCAGTACCAGGCATGCTTTCTGGGACTACATCTACCCCTGTGATCCATCCCTGCTGCCCTTGCGTGTTACAGGTGAGTGTGTTGAGATCAAAGATTCCCCTGCACCCCCCAAGGTTGCTTGCCTTTTCCCCACCATGTAAGAGGGGCTCACCTCTGGTTTATTGAAGAGGCTTGTAGCCAGTCATTCAAACCTTTCACTACGTGATCTGACAAACACGCTCATTCCCACATGACTGAAAACCTACCAAGAACTGAGGCAGCCACATCTGACCACATAATCGAACAGAAGCTGAAGAATATTAGTCTTCAGGGCCTCCATAGAAGAGCTTATGGTCTACCCTGGCAAAAAGCTGCACACCATTAGGACCACAAAACACAATTACTTCTTGTCTACTTTCTAGCCCAACTATAATCCCAAAAAGGGCCTTCACAGAGCAGATTAATAAATTACCAGAGAACAGATCAGTCAGTCCTACTCGAGTTGCTTTCAGACTGTGGCTAAACCTCCTCTTCACATGTAGCAGCATCAATTTTGTCACTCATCAGCGGTGTTTTACTCCAGATTACGATCCTCATGGCTCTGCCAGCAGCCTTCTCTACAGCAGAGCTTTGGTCAGGAGCATCCTCATCACACACAGCACTTTGTAAAAGAAGAGTTCACCTCCATCTTTCCAAAGTTTGGGCTTGTGGTCAGGAGCTGCATCTAGTTGTCTTCATATTCCTCTTTAGCATTTTAGCTCCACAAGACAGAGCAGTGCCGAGCGATACCAGGAATTAATTACTATTTTTGTCTTAGAAGAAAAAGCAACGATCTGCTTCCCAAAAAGCACAGCAGCTAGCGCACGCACCCACCCACACAGGTGAACTTGCACGATGGCCCTGAAAAGTGCCGAAAAGCAAGGGCCACAAATTTTTTAGCCTACATAAAAGGCAATACTTACGCAGAGACGATTTCTTCCCCGCTCACAAATTTTGCGTAGGAGACTGCCTTGCGATGCCCTTTGAACACCATGATTGGCTGCTTAGTGTTGCGAAGATCATAGTAGTGAACACAGTGATCTGGAGATGAGAAAGAAAAGGGTCAGAATTTAATTACAGGACCTCTAATAGTCAGCTCACAATAAAAGTCCTGCCTGCAGCTTCCACATCTCACTTAAAGCCTTGTCTAGGATAAACAGTCTACACTGTAGGAAAGGAACATTTAAGCAGGCTTCTTAAAACAGCTCCAAAATTCAGTCTGTAAGGGTCCAAGCAGCCTTTCAGAGAGTCAGCAAGGGAAAAAGGTGCATCCACATGCGTGTGCACATACACGTGTCCCCCTGCATACCCCATCTGGCCCATGTGCAACTCAGCAGCTAAAAGGACTCTTACCTCTCCTGCCTGTCTTCTTGGCTCCCCACCTGGCCACTCCAGTTGCCATTTCTAATTCCCTGCACCCCCCTCTTCCTTCCTCAAGCTGTCCCCTCTTGGAAAACTGTTGGAGAACCCAAGGTTAAAAGCTCACTCTCTCTGCTACTTAAACAGCATCATGGAAAATGGGATTAAATTTCTCATGCTTTCCCTAAATGGGTAACCTCCATACTTTTGCTTTTTTTGCTTCTCTCCTTTGAATTTATTACCATCGAGAGAATTAGTGTTTCTGCTAATGAGAGAACAGCCTAGATTCTAGTTCTTAAGATTTAATTCACAGATGTGCCGCAGTGCCACAACCAAATAAAAGGGATTTGGAACAGAATTAGCAATATATTTTATTTTCTGCACAACTAAATGTCAATTCCCAAGAAAACAGAAAAATAAGAACAGAAAACCCTGCGAGACTCACACCCCAAACACCCCCAGCGCTCTTTCCAGCTCAACAAGGTTAATAAGCTTCTCCCTTCCTGACTTTCAGCCTTTAATGTTGAACTTTATTTAATTATCCCCTGCTATTCTGGAAGTGCAGGGAGAGAAGGCCACACACACACACACAGACACAAGGAAACCGAGCCAGATGCCTTTCTCACCAAGCAACTTGCGATACCCAGACATCAGCTGAAAACTGCTCTGACCCCCCTCCCACTGAAATAACACCCCATCAATGGAAGTTTATCAAAAAGATCATATAGAAATGAATTTAAACGCCAATAGCTACAGTTATTTTTGTATTTGCATAGCATTTCAAAGTAGGGCTCTCAGTCGGACAAACAACACCCAGCTGTCTCAAAACCCCATGTGGTTTGAGAGATAACTGGATTTACATTGATCAGGCTACAGCAACCAACATCAAACTGGCAAGGGTAGCTTCTCCCCCGAATTAACAGGCTAATTGGTGGCTGTGGCAGGACGGGAGGGCAGTATCAGAACCACCTTCAGTAAAACAAGGTAAGCAGACAAGCCATCTTCCTCTCTAACTGCTGCTCTAACATCTTGCTCTCTGGATCAGATGGGACCAGAGACTTCTCTGGTAAGAGGTTTCTGGCTCTCTCCCTCCTTGCCCTATAAAAGCAGACACTCCCAAGCAGCCACAGCAAGTTTTCTCCACCATTTACATTGAACTGTCCAATTACCCCATTGTGTTGAAACCCAGCAGGCACTAAGCAGCTATTGTTATTTTAATGACAGAATGATTCTTGCAGAGCTTTCTATTAGGAACCAGTTAGTGGATAAGACTTTCAAGCCTATTTTTGTTCACAGTTTCCACTTCCTCTCCAGTGGGGCCACCATTAGGATACCTTTTGAGCACCACAATTTATCCTTCAGAGAGTGGGCAGGGAAAAGGGTACTTGTGGATGGCTTCGTTTGAGCAGCTGGAACAATGAGGAAAGGAAAGAGCTAGAGCAGGAAAGACAAGTTCATTTGCAGAGCAGAGACACGATGTTGCATTCACCTTCTAAATATCGCAATAAACAGCTCGAAGCCTGCCGGCATCTGGCCCCAGCACCGCGTGTGCCTCTCGGCATCGCCAGGGCAATCAATCACTGTCTGCTCTGATCACAATGAGTCCGAGGGAATGGGCAAGGCCAGTGGGTTCTAAAATTAGCTACTTAATTATTAATTGATTATTTCAGCAGCCAAAGTGTTGGTGCCCAATTGAGGTGGTTTTTTTTTAAATTCAATCGAAGCAACTATTTTTAAGCAGATATATGAAGATGAATGCTCACTGCATTCATTAAAATCAGAACAGGTGGTCATGTTTTACAATTAAAGAGATACTCTCTCTTTTAGGCCATATGGACTTTCCAAAAACATGATAAAAATGCCATCTGCTGAGGAAACGGAGAGCCCAAAAATGAAGCTAAATGAGAAAAATACAACTCCCAGGTACCCTGGGTAGCAGGCTCGCCTGGTGGAGTTTGATGAGCTGAAATTGTCCGTGATTGGCAGTATCCTGGGCAGACTAGCGTGTCCAAGGCGAGGTGCTCTGGAAAGCTCAGATGAATTAGTCCAAAGAGCCAGGTGAAGGTAACGAAAATAGAAAGGGGATTGAGGGGAATCAAACACTTCCCGAACTCTGCAAGAATCCATAAGCTCATCCAGTTTCCCACTGCTGGCTCCTGCCCTCAGCACTCCTGGAAAGTCACAGAGCATACTCCATCGCTAACCAGTGATGTGAAGGGGTATTTGCTTCTTGCTTTGCTCCTCAAACATAACCATTAAAATCGTCATTCGGCAATTTTTGTGCAGCTCTACAGTTTCCAGAAGACTCACTTAGAACAATTTCAACTTGGAAAAGACATTTCCACAGTTAAAAGCCTCACGCCTTACCCTTGGGCAGCAACAGCTCAGTGCTTTACTTTTTCTTCTGCATTCAGGCTTAATTGAAATATATATGAGATAATAGAAAAGAACATGTATATATACCATAACAAATTAAACACTCTGAAACAATTCTCGTCCAGTTCAGTGTCACTGCAGAAGCTGAGCATGACAGAATTCTGCTGCTGTGCCTTCTGAATTCAAATGTTTGCTGGCAGGCAGTATTTTTTTTATATATATATATAATTTTTTAAGTGAACTCAGAAGACAAAAAGGGCAGCTAAGCTCTGCCACTGCTGCCAAGAGGTCTCCAACCACAAGCCTGAGCTTTTAAATAGCGCTTTTCCAGACCGCTCAAGAACTGCTTACTTCCCTTAAGACGCTGCTGCTATCACCTTTGAGCCGCCTAGTGAACAATAATCAAGAATTCGGACTTTTCCAAACTTCTGAAAGATCTCACCACCTCTTCAGTAAATATAACCTGCGTCAGCAACGGATGGCATCCCTCACTGCTCGGCAGCTCATAAATTCACAAGACTCCAGCCAGCAGGAGCAGACTGAAAGGGAAGGATGGTTTTGTGATGTATGAGGTGAGGAGATGAGTACCTCCTCAACCTCTGTCCTTGGACTCAGCTTGGTTTCAGGGATGGGGACACAGCAAACAAACTGATGATGTGGTTACGTGATCTTAGGAAATCAGATTAAAAACTTCAAAAAAAACAAAAGACAGCTGGGAATTGCTAATAAAGCCAGCAGCATCTGAAGTAATTTCAGAGCTGCTCAGAAAGGTGGAATTACTCTTGGACTTTTGGTTGTTTAAACAAAAAACCCCGAAGTCCATTATTTTGCCAAAAGTTATTTTCCTTACACTTAAATTTGTTAATAAAATTCACAAAACAGCTGTTATTAGCAAGATTTACATTCACATTACCTATTGGAAAGCTCTTAATGCGTACAGTGGAGCGGGAACTACAGAAAGGGTAAGCAAGGGTTAGGAAAGAGCATCACATGGCAGCAGTTTATGTTTCACTGAGTCCTAGTACATCCAGGGTAGCAACGGACACAACCCAGAAAGCAGAGTGATTTAACTCTCCAGGTAGCCAGCAATTCCAATTAACATTCATATTCCAGGGCATGTGCTTCACCCACCTTCACCACAAACGTTAACCAGTCTAGGGCACGACCTAACTTGCAGATTCTCCAAGGCTTTTTTTTCTGACCACTTACTGGAAGGGATATCAAGGCAAGAACAGCAATAGAAAAGTTTACCTGCAATGCAACAGTTTTATATTCAATGGATGTAACGACTAGAAAGCCCTAAGAGCTGCATACAAAGGTCCTGTGGCTCCCCTCTGGAAAACTGAATTGCTGGAGAATCAATGACCATTTTTCTTATTTCAATCATTTAGAAATGCATATTTCTTAACTGTTCAATATTTAGATTATTGATCCATTCAAAAAATAAGTAATTTCCATTACTTGGATTTTTCAGTGCTTATAGACTTGAGAATTTAAGTGGTACTCACTGCTACAGGTCAGACAAATGTTACAGCCGAGGAGATGCCCATATTCAAAACCAAAGTTGTAGGGTAGGGAGCCAGATATCGCACATCTGTTATCAAAGCACATTTTGGACTTTTTTATTTTTTAATAACAGATTGTCAATACCAAACTTAGGAGTGAAATCCATTTCATATATTAATGCTCTGGCTACAGCATGCAATCCTGCACATCTCATGCTACAGTTCTACTGAAACAGAAGCCCAGACTAGAGCATAACCTTTAAATAGGTTTCTCTTGTGCTTCTTTGACCATGATGATCTGATTTGTTGCATCTAGTAACTCATGTCCTCAGCTGATTATTCCCCCAGCTTCATTTATTTGTTTTCCTGCATATGAACTTCAAGCTTGGATCAAAGCTGCATGTTTTCAACAGTGAAACTCTGTGCATCAGTAGTAATAATAATAGACAATTTATAGTCTGAGGGATGTAGTCAGAGCAAATTCCGTGCAAGATAACCTAATTGGAGGTGAGCAGAGGTATCCTCAAGACACCTAAAGAGCAACAAAATAAAAGGGCACAAAAAAGCCCACAAAATATCTTTTAGTCAGAAAGAATGATGAGAGGCGTGATTTCGTGGAGTTTTAATCCATTTCTACTTTCACTGGTTAAAAAATTATTCCAGAGATCCTGAAGGAAGCCCAAATTGCTCAATACACATTGAGGGGGTTAGCTGAAATCCAATAAATTATATTTAAACATCTACCTATAGAAACTGATCTTTCACTTGTTTCTGTAGAGCAAGCATAAGCAAAAGTACACCACACACAGAGAAACAGAATGAAGCCTTCAAAGCTACCTAGAATTGTACCCAGGCAATTTGTTTAGCAGGAAAATATAATCGTATCCTTATGCCTTCAAGTGTCCAGAACTCAGAGGTTCAAACCAAAGCTTGTGTTTCAAGTGTCTCTGGGTGAAAAGAAAGAGTACACGTTCTCATTCCCTTAAGTGGTATTCCTTGAAGGAGAGGGCAAGCTGCCTTAATGAATTTGTCTTGAACATAGATAAACAAGCAGCAGAAGAACAGAACTTTAACATCAAGATGGGTTAACCAAACATCTCTTTCAGCCAGGCTCACTGTGATTTCTTACTATAAAAAGGAAGCTTGCATCCTCAGAGGTAAAGCCTTTGGCTAGACTAAAAACAGAAACACAATTGGAAGGCTCACATGCAACCTCAGTTTTCACTGTTAAAAAACTTTTCTCTTTTGTTATTGAGGAGAAAGAGGAAGGAGATAAAAAGGGACAACATCCTGATTTAAAAATAAATTCAAATCAGCAGTACACTGTACTACAGTGTACTGTACTGCAGTATGCTGAAGATGACGTGGCACATTAGATGCTCAGTCCTTACAGAAACCTGAACCAGGGCCAGGTAAACAAGTGCTGCTCTTTCTCAAAAACCTGAGAAAAGACAGGCAGCTGCTATCAGAACCCAAGACTTGAAAAGTAAATGCTTTAAAACAGATTTCCTTTCATTTGGAAGGAAACCTACAAAAGCCTCAGCACTCTCTTGACCTCGAAGCCATCTTACAAGCTGCATACTTACTTAGGGACTAACTAAAAAGCTATTAATAATGAAGTGGAAGCTCTCCAGTGGATCTTCTGCATACCTCCACACCAGGAAACAGAGCCTCCCCACAAAGGCAGCAATATCATCAAAGGCTGGTCAAAAGACAACTCAGGATTTAATTATGAGGAAGCCCAAACTGAAAGTTAATCCTATGCAGAGTGCAGTTTCTGGTTGAAATTCATTTTTCTCAAGGGCCCTGAAAGTTGTAGAACAACGTAGGTTGGAAGGGACCTCTGGAATCCAGCCAGTCCAACTTCCTGCTCAAGAAGGGACAACTGCAAAGTTGGATTCAACTTCCAAGTTAAGTAATTGTGATCAAGAGTCCTACTCAGTCAAGCTCCTAGCATTTCCAAAGACAGAGTTTCTGCAAACTCTTCCCTCATCTTAGCTGCCTTGAAAAGTACTTTTATGTCAGAGGATTAGGGAGATATTTTTAATGCAAATTTGCTTAAGCTATTTGCTATTGACATAAGAAAGGCATTAGCCCACCTCTCAGCATTACAGCATTAATGTTTAGGCTGTGTTTTGCTGCACAAGTTTCTGGCTTCTCAGCTCTATCAGGTTTTGCCTACCTACTTGCACATGACAGCGGTGGCACAAGGCACTGCCATACAACCTTAGTTGTCCATGAATTGTTTTTTGGTTTTGTTTTTGGTTTTTTTCCCCACTAGTGAAAAATGGAGAGCTGCTGAACTTTAACTGTTGCCAAGTCTGTAATACTGAACAACGGGACAGAGATCTTCATGTGACTGAAGTGGCTTTGTTCAAGAAATTTAGGGTGGAGATTTAACCTCCCGTACAGCAGAAAGGCAGGCTAGAGTTTGAACATCCATGTGTCTCTTCCAGGGCAGAAGGGAGTACATGGAGAAACAAACGAAAAAAAAAGAGTCTTTATTATATCAATAGAAAGGCAGGGTGGTATTTGGGCATTTAAAAAAGAACGGTGAAGAAACCTTCCATCCAAAGAAGCACTATAAAGAGATTTATTTCATGTAACAGAGTAATATCAGGATATGATCAGCACAGGCTTTGGCCTATCACAAGCCATTTCAGGGACAGAAGACAGTGTGGTAGTTTCCACTACATAAAGGAAACAGATGCTCTGGGAAAAGGCCACAATCCATTAGGTATGGGAAACAAAGTGGACTTGAATTTGAGCAAATAAAGCCCTACACCAAAAATTAACACAAGAATTTTCTGAAGAGGAAATGAGATAATCTTGACAGCAGTGAGCTGACATCAGTGCCCTCTTTACAAACCATTTCCCTTACTGTAAGGAAGGGGATTAAAAATGGGTTTGATACAGCCTGAAGCAAAGAATCTTTGACAGACAAAACTATCCGGAGCATTGTGCTGAAGAATGCAGTGTGCTGTTTTCCACTTGCAGCATGAAGAATCACATGAGGAGGAGAGAGCAGAAATAAATCCATTTCATCCCAACAACTCCCTGTAGAACACTGCAGCACAGGCAAAGCCAACTGGTATTTTTTTTATTTTTCCTGTCTATACTTTCCCTTCAAAAAAACCAAAAAACAAGAAAACAAGAAAATTTTTATCCCAACAGCTATCATTGCAAGCACATTAAAATATTTGCTGGATATGGCTTTATATTCACAATTTTCTGTTCCAGCAGAAATTGCAAGTAGTTTGTTTCTATAACTAAGACAAAATTACCCATTTGATGCCTTTGCTTTTTCCTCCTCTTTTTACCTAGAGTTCCCTTTGCAGTAAAGGACCAGTTTTTCTTTGAATAATCATTTTCTGTTGCCCTAGAGGAATCTCAGCAATCTCTTCTAGAAGCAATGCTCTGGTCCACAGCATCAAACTAGAACAATACCCTTGTTTTGTATTTCATGTGTGTGCCTGAGATGATGTGGGATGAGGTATCTCATTCATGTTTGCTATCAAAGTTCTGTCTAGAGAAGTGGTCTCAAACAATGTTGTACCAGACTGCCAGGTAGCTCCCCCACACCTCCTCTTCACAGGTGTCAAAAATTCAACAGCAACCCAAAGAGGGGTTGAACTTTGGAAGAACATTCAATAGATATTTTCCTTGCAGGTCAAATCCTCCCTCACGTGCTCTTCCCTTACTGCATGCTCTGAAAACAACAAGATTAAGCAAAGTCTGTGTGATTTATTTTGCTGGTGGCAAAATCTTAAAAAAAAACCAAACCCAACCTTTTAAGTGAGAAAGCCACAGAGCCCAGGATGTTAGTGAGGAGATGAAAGGAAGTTTCTAAAGCGGAGGAAATCACATGGGTATTAGGGGATGACAACTCAATCTCATTTTCCTACACTGCAATACAGATGATGAGCCACAGCCTCAAAAAAATTGTATTTAGGGAATCCAACATAAATTGAGCCCAGGTTTTCATTTAAACAAAGAAAGAGTACAGCTTTAAGAAGGAGAAACAGTGTTCTGTTTAGCAAACTTGGTGACAAAGGAAGCAACATGAGAAAGGTCCACTCCATGAAAACTGATTTAAAGAGAGCTGAGGCTAGATTAAACATGTTTAGTAGCCTCTGTTTATTCTCTGGCAAAATCAACAGCACAATAAACACCTTCTACATTTCCTCCTACCAAAAAAGGGCTCAAGGATGTGACAGCAGAGGGTTTCAGGTTAGCACTTGAACTATTTTGACAGACCTCTGCAGGGAAGACTACACTGCTTCAGCCAGTGATTTTCACCTCTTATTAACACCAAAAGTACTTTTTTTTTTAATGTATATCAACACCAGCATTTCACTAAAGATCTATATCTCCCTCTGCTGAACAGATGAAGGGAACAGCAGCCTTGATGGAAACCGCCAACTGGGTTTTTAACCTTTGTATTCAACAGATTCCCTATGGCTTGAAGTTACAGATGACATTTGCTGGGTTATGGATAATGGTCTTTACACACTGGGGACATTTTTTACTGACTTGTCTAAAGCTTTTGACACAGCAGCCCATAAAACCTCCACCCTAAATAACTTGTCTCGTATTAAGGAGAGAAGGAGGAGACATAAAACATTAAAGATCTTAATCAGTTGAGAAAAGGGCTCTGATGAGAGGGGGAAGCAAAACAGATTTCTCTAGAATTCCTTTGAAACTTTGACCTTTATAGTTTTAACAAGTTACCGAGATTTCTCACAGGAATAAGGAATAGCTGGGTTTTGTGCAATTCAAAGATTGCCTTCTATCAGACTGTTGGAGAAAAAAAAAATTCAGTACATATAAGGAAGATTTACTAATGTTACAAAACCAATGAAAACAACAGCTGTAACAGCCTACAGCTTTGGGAGGAACTCATTCTTTATATCTGATGGAGAAAAAAGAATTATATATTTTTTTTCTCACTATGTAACACGTATGACTCTACGTGCACTAGTGTGTGTAGGCTGATGTCCAAGATAAGTTTTAAGACACCTAGAACATGTGAGGAACAGTCATTTTATAGTAAAAGATGCTTCAACCCATGCCGTCTAAGTAGACTATATCTCTGAAGATCTGAAGCTTCTCACGTGAGAACCAGGAGTCTTATTTGTATGTAGCATTGGATACATCTATCAAAGCCAAAAGTACTACCTCATTTGCTGAACAGATCTCCCCCAATTCAAGACACTTATTGCACACAGTATTTGTTCTTACTACAAACCCACGGTCAGCTCTGGTTCTTAAAAGACTCAAAGTTGTGCACGTCATGGAGCTGTGATGGAGGGAAAGGGCAGCACAGTCAGAGTCCCAGGGACCACATGCTCCAAGAGGTTAAGATCATGTAGATAAGGACTTGAGACATTAAGAAAGGTAGATATGAAAAGGAACATCCTCCCTAAGATTTTAGGGATGCATTTAGGAAGCAACAGCTTTAAGGTTTTTGTCACATCAGCAAACATCATACAAAACCAAACAAACAGGCTTCAGAGCAGTCAAACTGGTTCTAGGGAAAGCACAGGCTATTGCCATACGCATTACAATATGCAGCTGAAGACCCGAGTTTGCCAAATTATCAAACCTGATTTTAGTCCAGAACTTCATTTTGCTTCACTAGCATAAGCCTTCTTTAACTAGGTTCTGGAGATGGTGATCCGATTCATTACCTAAACTGCCCTCAAAGTAGACTCCACTGCAAGAAATGATGGATATTAAATACAGTCCTGCAATTGCTAATATTCAACATCCAGGTAAGAATGCTTAAACCAATACCCCAAAGGTATGGTGGACTATGTGGACAATGAAATAAGCACAGGAAAGCACGTGATGATACACAGGTATCCAATGTGGAAAAGAAGCTATGTATGCTCTAGCTAGGCAATGAAACGAGTCACTCGAAGAGCGACTAGATTTGTACACACATCTACAGTCTTTTAGTCATCTTCTTGAGATTGAAAGAGCTAACAGGGCCTCTTTAGAGGAATCTGGCCCAAACATTCAAAAACTCTTAACACTCATGGTGCTCAGACACTATGAAAAGATGTTTAAAGATGAGAGTCCACACTGCATTTGCAGGCTTCAGATCTTCCCATGCAATCTTCACCAGTTTGTATGGAAAGAGTAGTGTATGTTATAAAAGTCTAAATGCGTGCAGTACCCAAATAAAAGGGTGGAACAGTTAAACTACACAGCAGTCTGATCAGGAGATGACACAGGAAGCCATTACAGAGGATGTCATTCCAGTGAGCAATTCCTTTAAATGAGCTACCAGAAAAACTGCAGCTTTGGAAACTGCCGAGGCTGGAAAGGATTAAGCTCTAAGGGATACAGCAACAGCTAGTAGCAAGAGCAGTCTGGCATTTTGAGGAAAACATGAATCTTGGAGTTGCCACTGTTGCTGAATTTCAAGGCTCATTTCAATTTAAATTTGAATTTTGTACCATTGGCTAAATGACTTCTACGCCAGTTGTAAGACAAAATGTTCAGGAAAAGAATATTTAAGCAAACAATTAGCACGTTCATTTCTGCTAATGGCAGATTTATCCTTTTCTCCAGAGAATCAAATGGAGCTTTTCAAGTTCATTTTATTCATTCACTTGTTACTGAAATGTGATGACCTCTGAGATAAAGCTAGGAAACTCCCAATAGGTCTCTATATTGTTACTCACTATTCATTGCAAACGCTTTATCCAACACAAGTCAGAGACTACTTTTTCTGTGCAAGTAAAGAAGTTATATAAGCTTTTAAACTCAGAAGCTTATGTGAAATTTGCACATGCAACATGTCCTGCACACCTGTGAGCGGTGTCATGTCCCTTCATGATTTCCTAGGAAGCAGGACAACACTGTGCAGTGCCTGGCTGATCTTGTAGCATCTCTGACGTGCAGATACAGAGTCAGCTTAACTGAAAAAACTGTAGGTTTAAGTAACATGGCATAGCTGCAGTTCTCCTGATTGTCAGTCTCGAGCAGAAGCAGAACGTGATC
This sequence comes from Limosa lapponica baueri, assembly GCA_002844005.1. Lineage (NCBI taxonomy): Eukaryota > Metazoa > Chordata > Aves > Charadriiformes > Scolopacidae > Limosa > Limosa lapponica. Next base: position 209,119 of record KZ506025.1, read on the forward strand.
TACCTACCAGTGCCAGAAAGATTGTTTTCACCAGGATAGCAGAAGCTATGGTTCAATGTTTCACTTTTACTTACATCCCAGCATCCATGAAGAGGGGTAACATTTAAGTCAAACCGTCAAGGTTGTGTTCTAACCTCGACAATCCTACTACGCTCAGTGCTTCTCCCAGAATACGTACTGTTGGGACAGAAATATGATTATAGCCACACTGGCCAAAAATACAGATTCCTACACACAACCCTCAACTTATTGAAGTGCTATAGATGCTTCAAAGGTTACAACAAATGAAACCTTTGCAATGAATTCTGGAATGAGTTTAAATTATAAGGTCACAAATATGCACTTCCAGAACGTGGACCTTGTTCCCTACTTCCCCTGCCAATAGCTTCAGAGACCATGGACTAGAGGAAGATTATTGAATACCCACAAAAAGAAAAGACACCCTCTGCAGGTAAAGTCCAATACAAGTAACAGGCAAGTCCTGGACTGCCGCATGCCATCCCGATTTCAAAAAGGCTGAATTTTGAGCACTGCTGTGAAGTTTTTCCACAGCTTGAAATAAATGCCTAACCTTTTTGGCTGTGCCTTTGAACACTGCACTCAATTCATACGCTAAAGGTAATCTCGTAGCTTAAGCCCAAAGAAGCTGCCTAACTCCACCCTAAACATGTCGTATATTCACACAAATAGATTCTTTCTGAGTCACTGCAGACTTTCAATAGAGCAGAGTACTTACCCATGAGAATCTATTAAGGTAAGACCTTGCTTTCAGCTGGAAAACATTAATTCTCTTCCAAAAAGGCACACTGCCTTCTTGGTCATTAATATCACATCATTCTTCTGAGCTGAGTGACAAGCCAGGCAAGACACCCAGATCTGAGGCAGCATGAAAGGCTAGCTCTATAGAGAGAGGTTTGGAAAAGAGAAATCACTGCTCCAGTTACTGCAGCAGAATAATCAATATTTCACTGGACAAGGATGGTCTCCAAAGCGGTCCCACTTGGACACCGAGTATATTAGCAAAATTGAACGATGCTGATAAAGAAACCACATGTGACCTTGAACTGTAAGTGCATCAGGGCGATGCAGAGATCCTAAGGGATGGGTAAATAGTTGCAATTGAAAACAAAGCTGTTGACATAGCAACAGGAGTCCTTTGGCACGCTGGATGCTGTGGATCTGTATCGTTAGTTTTGTGACCATTCAACAATGAAAGAAAGGCAGCAGCTTTCAAAGCCAGAGTATGATGCCATTCTACAAAGCTGAAGATGGTGCACAGGGAAAATCTTTAAAAAGCATGCAAAACCTGCTGGGAAAGGGCAAAACTATCTTTGAAGGAAAAGCACTTTCTTGGGAAATGTCACAGTGTCACTGTACAAGTGGGGAAGGGAATGAGAAGGAGAGACAGCGCAGGCAAGAAAGCAGAGAAGCCTCAGCACTGGGAGGAGACCTCACATTTTGTGAGGATTTGCCCCTTGGTAGCTAACACATCTCAATTCAGGCTGCCAGAAGTCCATCTGGGGCTGGTACTAGTACTCTATGATCAGGGCATGTGCTAATCCAGAAAAAAGGCAATTCAGTTTTGGCCACACAATTTCCAGTACAAAGGAAGAGATAAAAAAGCAAAATTGGGAATATTTAGTAGGGAGTACAGTATCCCCAATGCAGGTAGTCTCAAACTCTGAGGCTGTAAGTAGTAGAACCAACATAAATCAGCACTGCCCCATGTTTGCCCTGCCCTGGGCACTTCATCTGAACCCACACTCTCAAGAATTTGTGACAATGCAGTGAAGTTATTTGGAGACCTGATCAAGGTTAAAACTAACCCAGCAAAACCTTAAGCTCTGACCATGTTGCAGCTGTTGCTTTCCTCTGTCCATCTGTACTTGTCTGCTGCATCCACTCATTTTGTGAAGCGCCTGGAGAGCAGGTAGTCTCTGTCCTGCATCTCTGTAGCCCTGAGGAACCCCTCTCATCCTCCAATCCAACCTGCTAGATTTGTGGGTCCTACAGGGAAAAAATATAGCATGCAAGAGGATGATGCATCTAGTGTAAGAACTCAAGAATCTGAAGTTTAGATGACATGATCTCTGCATAATATATGGGAAATAAAAGGTCAGTGGTAGCTGCTGACAGTATTACCGCATGCTGGGAATAAAGCATCACTACTATCAGTAGCTACGCTTAGCTCACTAGAGTTAGCAGACAGTCTGATCTCACCCAGACTGCACAACTTGGACATTCAAGCTGCCAATTGCATGCATTTTCAGCCTTTTTTTTTTTTTAAAGCAGGGAAATGGTACTGCTAGAAAAAATATATGAGTTGAGGGCATCAGTGCTATTGCTGAGGCAGAACAATAACAACTTCAGTCATGATTTATATAGCTAATTTCAGGATAAAACCCTATCTATTTTTAAAAAGAGGAAAAGACCACAAAATTACCTGATTTTGTATTCGGAAGTGATTACAGTTTATACTGCCCAATGTTTCAATTCAGTAAGCATGCAAATAGAATATTTTATTAAAGAAGAGACAAAAGGGATCTTTTCTTCTTTATGCGCCCTCTCCACTGCAAAAGATTTTATCAGGCTGCAGCCAGACACACTAGCTTCCTTCTCACCTGAAGTGCCTGTCTGGTTTTAAGAGAATTATTTCCCAAACAAAAAACCCATTCCTCTCTTGTATAGGCTCTCTTTCCAGTTTATTGCTCATTTGTTCTGTTTTAAGCTACCAAAATGATCTTTTGGTCATCTAAAAGCTTTCAGAGTGAAGAGCCCAGAAAAGAAACATATATATCAACCATATTAGATGGTAATCCTGGGATTTGTTTCTATAGTGGCAACTAAAGCATGATTTTCTATACCATTGGAAGGCAACCCAGTACTCTACTAAAGGAAAGTGCTCCATATGGAGATACACAATCTAACAACATTTTTGACCATGGTTACATCTAAATCAAAGTCTCACAGCAACTCCTTTCATCATCACTGGTGTTTACCCAACAGGTATACTGAAGCACAGAGGGTTTGACCAAGAAATCCACATAAATCCCAACTCCAACCCACATCATGTTCTTTTCAGGAAAGGGATGTTCTCCACAATGGAGGAGCAGTACGATAGAAACAGCAGTGAGGGGTCCAGCACAGTCAACATAGTCTCATTGCTGAGAAAAGCACGGCCAAAGCTGCTGGAGCAATAACCCCCCTACCACTGACTGTGCCACAGGGTTTGCAGCCTGGCCTTGCTTCAAAATCCATCACCACAGCCCTTCGGTTAACTCCTTTCATTTGACAACACAGCACGCAAACTGGGTGCAGGTGGAAATGCTTTTTTTAAAAACCAAGATCCCTGGTTCAGGATTACTTACAGAGCCCTGAAGCTGTGGGTTACATGACTGCAACTACCTACACTGCAGTACAGCTGAGGGACCCAGCTGAGGGTGAATCTACCATCACCCTCAGCACTAGACACACAGAAGTGAGTCTCACCCCAAAGAACCCCTAAGTTTGAGGGCTGGAGGTCCTCAGCAGATAGAGGCACACAAGGAACAAAAGGGCAATGAGAACACTTTAACAGGCTGCTGCATCAGCTCACATAATTCATGCCACATGTTGGTAGACCTCTATGGGACTTTACAGTATCTTCCTTCCTATTTTTCTTCAAAAAAGAGTTCTTCTAAAACTGGAGAAAGTGAGAGAAAGCACAAAGGTACATCTCTGAATATTTTACCTGTGCACAATATAGCATCACTGGCAGAAGTGAACCAACAGTCACGATTTAACTAACAAATGAGAAAGGATAAGTAAACTGGAGATGAGTCGATAGGACCTTAAGACAGCTATGCTATTTCTGTGGAGAATGCAAAGGGGGAAATAGCACAGAGATTCAAAGAGATGCTGATCTAGTTGGAAGCATCTGATTAGGAAAACCCACTTCAAAGAGGCATTTCTAACAGATGGAGGCAAGTGGGCAAGATGAATTTGCCAAGGGCAGAGGAAAGTGTTTCAATAAGCAAGGTGTGAAAGGGCAAGACCTTATGAAAAGAGGTTTCAGCTGTATGGGTGATTAAGAAAGAACCTCAGGAGAAAATAAAAACAAGAAATGAAAATTGAAAAAATTTGTAATTTCAAATTATTAAACTGGAAAAAATTAGTCTTGCAGACAAAATTGAGCTGCTAAAGCAAGGCATGCTAGCTTGAAAGTGATTCTGCATACAGAGAAGGGGGGAACTGAAACATATGTTTAGTGATTTAATGATGGTATATTAAATCAATTTACTTCCTCCTTTTACATCTCAAAGTACCAATACTTCCCCCAACCATTTCATCAATTGTTTATCTCACCAAGTCTTAAACTATAAATAAATATACCCATATATAGCACTAAGTTCCATCAAGTCAAGAAATAAAACAAGAGAGTATATACAGGAGCAGGGCTTCTGCCTAAACATCATACTAAAACTGCGTTAGGCATGCAGTGCTAGGAAGTCTTGGCTCTTTTACCATTGACTAAATCACTGAATAAGTAATTGAAAGAGTTTTCAAAACTGAAAATCCTCTGAGCACGTGAACAAGCCAAGGCAGCTTTCTAAAATTGCCCACTACACTGGTCACTGAATAAGTTTTGCATCGCTCATCTTCGTTTGTGCCCAACCCACCTTTTTTTCCCCCCCCAATACTACTCAAGGAAACCAGCTTTGACTCTTCCTTTATTAATTTTATAGTCCATGCAACAAAACACACTATTTACAAGTTAGATTGCTTTTTCCATAGACTAAATGAAATTAGTAAACAAGACCAGATGAAACTGATGAAAGAGAAAAAAACCTGTCTCCATCATAACACATGACTATATGGAGTATGAAGGTAGACACTAACTCATTTCCTTGCTCTGAAATTTTTTAGGAGCTCAGAAATAACACCTTTCAAGACCCCAGTATTTCTTTTAATTTCATATGCCATTTTTTCACATGTATTTATGGCTGAAAGATCAATTAGAATTCCTTTGTGGGAAGTCATTCCCATCAGTTCAATTACTTCATGTAATTGTTTCAGCAATCATAGTTAAATATCCATTATATTTTTTATTTAGAGACTCAATTACCAAGCATCAAACAGATGTAAACACTTTTAAAATTTTATCTTGTCTTCCTCCTACACATTCTTCCCCAGTAAAATACCATTTTACCCCTCAGCTTTCTCTAGATCATAAAAATGCACATGTAGTCATTTAAAACCTCCATATAACTCCTAGTGCTCCCCAATGCTTCTTTCCCAGACACACTTGTTGAAGATGAGCCCACTGTGGTTTGTTAGATGTAAACATGGGGATAGAGACACTCCTATCTGCTTCCTTCCCACGTGCCCTATAGCTCCGAAAGTCTTCATAGATTTACCTATGCCTTATCCCCACTCTGCCTTTCAGGTGGAAAGAAATCCCAGTTACTGACTTATCAGGGAAAATTCTGTTTCATGGAGCTTTTACATACCTATTTTAATCAGCACCTGATCCATTTGGAGCTGGTGCTCTCATCTTTCCCTAGAGCCTTTCACAGATAGCCCCTTTCATTCAAATTCTGCTGGTAGGTATTGTAACTCAATTCTATTCTTGCATGTAATTCACTAAACTTCAGCGACATGCCTGTCAAGCAAGTCAATATTTTACACTCCAACTTGAATCCATTTTTTGCAGTGTATCAAAATGCAAATTTATTTTTTCCTCCTAAGAGTCACAATAAGTAGAACCAGCCTGGAAACTGGAACACCTAAATCAAATGGCAAACCGGTGGTTGCAAGAATGATCAACGTATCTCCTGAAGTCCAGAGACAGCAAATGTCGTCAGAACATCTAGTTACAAGTGCATTAAAACTCCCCCAGGAGAAAGAAAATGCAGAGTTGGTTAAACATTTATAGGCAACTCCGAGTTTCAGTTGCTGCATGCATAGCATGATACAGCTTCCTCCCAAAGTGACACCTGCTCTGCTCTCAAATCTGCGTATTATCACCAAGAACAATTTAATCTAAGTGAATAAAAGGCTCATCGTGCCTTCCCCACTGACTACTTAAAAACCCACATTAACAGCGATGCTTTGCCCAACCTAGGAAAGCACAAGCCCACCCAGGGGATTGTAGTTGCAGCTATGGGAAACAAGCACAGCCACTGTTTTACAGCATGCCTCAGGTAAAACCAGTTAAAATTCCCAGTATGGGACTGTAGTATTTATAGAGCAACACTATAAATCAGAAAGAACAACTACCACCATGTTAACACATTAACTTTGCTACGAGACTCTCAAAGCTGAGCTTTGCCTGGTTGCCTTAGTGATCTCAATGAACACACTGAGCGACTTGCTTTCATGAGCTTTTATCTCTGATAGAGGCATCCAAATTAAAAAGTCAGGCTGCAGGATGAAGCTGACGCTTGGGTATCATGATGTCTTCTGGGCGACTGCACAATTGAAGAGTCTAACTCAGAGACATTTTAACTGCAAAGACACCTCAGTCCTGGGCACAGCAGTCAACCTCACACCTTTGGCAGGAATAAGAAACAAAAAAAGGAAGAAACAGTATCTCTTTGCCCCAAACCCCTTTTACCTACCTGCACAGCCAAAAGCTAGGTGATACCTAGAAGAGGGGCTGAATTTGACACAACACACGTTAGCCTTGGCCTCGATGCTTGCTACTGAGTTGTCCAAGTTTGTAGACCACAGCTTCACTAGAGAAATAGAAAAAGAAATGAGTAAACAAACAAAAAAAATTAACTTCTTTTGAAAGGCATAAAATCCAGTTATTTCATAAATAGGATTCTGTTAGTGATTATAAAGGGTCAGTTGCTGCTGATGGCTGGTAGGCTTGAAAACATTCTCACATGTGAACTGTAAATATTCTGCCCACCTCCATACACACAGGAGATGCTGAAAGTCCACACCCTGCACAGCTGAGAACAGAGCAGGTGAGTAACCACATCAGAGTTTCAGCATTTAAGGCTACTTGGGCCGCAGATTCATATAACCAAGAGCAGAAAGGCTTACACCCTTTTTGTTCCTTGTCCCTTATCTGGGCTGCAAGAACTCCATGTTCCATGGCAGAATTGCTTTCCACAGAATAAACCTATCTAATTGTATGCTTGAGCACAGTGAGTGAGAACAAATTGTTTTATTCTCAAGAAACTGGCACAGACAGGAAAGAAATCAGTATGCTGGCTTCCTATAATGATATACTTCCTTGGTACAAGAACTCTACTGTTCTACAAGATCACCGTGCGAACAGCTTTGTGGTACAGAATGAGCTCTTCCCCCTGGTACTCACTTCAGTGCTTCACAGGACAACCAACAGAAAACACCAGCGGCTTTTCAAAATACAGCCTTCCCCACCCTCCACAAATACTTTAAGTACCATTTAACCTTAAAGATGAAGACTGCCAGGTACTCCCCATGTAGCCAACCTTATACTATTTAAAAGCACTTTGTCCACGGTCCAGGTGAAGGGGTAGCACATTGGCATCAAGCCACATTGATGCCTACAATGCAGACTTAAATAAGACTTAAATGTTCTCCCTTCCCCCTTTTCTTGATGAGTGGGTTGTGCTGTACTTGAGTATCATGATCAGCATGCTGAGGCATGAAGCAGAGCAAGAAAAGCCAATGTTTGAACACACAGGAGCTACAAATCCTTAGGCTAATCCCCTAAACAGCTGCCACAAGCGGTCTTAGCTTTTTCAGATCTGTGGCCAATGGGTCCTCTGCTGTCTTTTTACAGAAAGCTCACTTTGGAGGTGAAGTGAGCAAAAATAACAAAAGAACAAGAATCTTGTTACCCACTGTGGTCAATAAATGGGGTAAGCAGTCTTATGGTCTGTCCCCCCTACCCTCTGAGGACCCCTCTGTACCATCTCTTGGTCAGTCTTTCCCAGGAGCTTCGAAGCAGCAGCAAGGCTTCCATATGGATTACTCAAGGATGTTTTAGATGGTCAAGGAAGAGGAGGAACACTGGCAGGTTCGTTCTAGTGCACCTACTTTTTAATAGCATGGCAAGCAACGAAAAGCAACAAGACTGCGCTATTTCTGACCATACCTAGAAGAACTGCTTCAAAGATGAAGGCATACATGACTGCTCAGAGCTCACTGAGGAATCATTTTAAATACAGCACTGTGTGGGTATCTGACAGCTGCCTGGAACCGTTATAAAGCAGCACACACATAAACCAGAAAGACAAACACTGATGCATACTGTATTTGCATATAAGCATTATGTAAAATTCAATGAAAACAGCACCCACCTGTTGTTGGCTTTCAGAAATAAAATCCATTCTCATTTACCAGGCTATAATATTGATCTTAAACATCTAGCTACATCTCTAAATGAAATAAACAGCTTTGCAAGCATGGCTTAAGATGCTCTCTTCTCCAAGTGGGACTGGATGATATACCTCCTCCATCGTGTTTTGTACTTGGGGTCAGGGAGGGGAAGGGAGCCACAAAAGATAATTTTGCAAAACAATAAAACATTAGCATTTTCCTTTAGTGAACAGACACCAAGAGATATCTAGTCTAAGTTGCAGTGGAAGTAGAGGACATCAAGTTCATGGATGAGATAGTATAGGAAGCAAATAATACCACGATTATGAGAGAACACTTAGCACGTAACTTTGCATCAACTTGAGGCACGTGGGGAGGTTACATGGTCTCACAGTTCAGAGCAATGTTCTGCTCAGATTTAGTCTAAAACCACACAGGCTTGTCTTGAAGCCTTCCAACCAGGTATCAGTATTTAAAGTTGCATCTAAAGCAGCCAAGTCTCTCCTTGACACCACCTCTAATAAACAAACGGCCATCTGGTCTCAGTTTTGTAGCAAAAGCTAATTGTGGGCTCAATTTCAACTTGGCTCCTTTCTGCATTCAAGTTTTTAGGTCATAAACTGAGACGTTTAATCTGGTGAAGAGTCAACCTGCACGTTCAAAGCCATCATAATATTCGTTACAACTAACAGATGCAGATGAGAGTCTGCAATTTCTGTGATCTAACTGCTGTGGGATATGCTGGGCTCCAATTATATCTTAGTCAGTGCCATAAAAAAGGATACATGAGGCATATAACAACACGTAATGAAACATGTCAAGTTTCACCTAGAACTGCCCATTATTTTTTAAAAAGAACTGACAGGTTAATAAAGCATAATTCATAAGGGTAGAGTTTATTTGCTGTAGCTTTCAGCAATTTTGCTGAGGTCGAGGCAGTAATTATACAACGTACAGATGTCTTGGTAACACCTACAATTGTGTTGATGAGACAAGCAACCATCTGAGATTGACTATTTCTAAAATACGTATTCTCAAAGCATGTGTCCTAATTTTGCAGCTGCTCAGAGAGACATGTCTACATGGCCAAATGTCTACCCCTCACCAAACAAGAATATGCCTCCGGAACAACTTTTTCTGTTTAATATGTTTAGGTCTTTTCAAGATATTTTTTATTTGGTTGGAGCTTCAAATGTGTAAGTTTGTAAATTAATTTTCTATACATCAGTTCCATGTCTAAACCCTGTCTGAAAGAAGCAGAATCCTGTACTGCAATAGCTGAAGGTGTTGATGTACACAGCTGGTACACCGATAGTAAGGATATTTCATCCAGCCCGTCATTCTTGAAACTCTTATCTGGTCATGTGATGGAGGGGCTACCGTTAACTCTGAAAAAGCTGTAAACCAGCAATACGGTATTGCTACCAGAAAACTCATTCGCACAGATTAGAAGAACCCCTAGGAAAGGAGGAAGATGCTCAATTGTCCTGTTCAGCAAACCTTTTGATCCACTGCCTTATGTGGGGTCAGGAGGATAATGTAAACTGATGACTGTTAGCAGGCAATGACCACAGGGTATTCCTCCTTGCATAATACACAGCCAGGCAGGTATTTCAGTTGGTATTTTAGTTACCAACATCTTCTTGACCTTTCAAGGTATTCCGAATTGAATCCAACAACCCCACAAATCAGGAAGTTACAGAACTTTTTAGCCAGGAAAACAAGCAAACTTAAAAGTTTAACCTGATATTTTAAGGGCAATAAACACCTATACCTCCAGTTAAAGTCAGCAGAGGCTAAAGGAACAAACTTTCACTGAAGATGAAGCCCCAAACAATCCTCTGGAAATCCTCAACAAAGCAGAGGAGCAAACTCTGATCTGCAGTTCTCAGACTAGTTCCCTCTCTAGAAGGCATGCTTCTTTTTTTATGAAGCCAACTCTGCAAATCTGTATTGTCCCTCTGAATTCAGGGGCACTATAAAAAAAAAAAGTAGCTGTAGGACTGGTGCAAGTGGTCTTATTTACCAAGGTAGCATGGAAATTACTTTTCTTAGATGTAATGAAACAGATGCTTGAATTCCTCCTTGCCATAAGACAAGGAAAAAGTAACCTCTTGCTACGGCTCAGAGCTCTCAGGTGCTCTGTTGTGCGCCACCTTTCCATTTTGATCCGGGAACAGTGAAGGGACTACAGCTCACAGGAAGGACATAAACCCAGGGCTCTTTCTTCAGTTGAAATTGTCAGTACTTGTATCTCCTCAAGCTTCAGAGAGCTTCAAAAACAATTCAAGAACAGAGAACAAATGCTTGATCACTCCAACACGGGTCTCTACCCCAGCAGAGACTTAAATTCTACTGACATGGCATCACAAAATATTTTACTCTATCTGCTAACTTTACCACAGACACAAAACAACCTTCCCAATCCAGAACAGACAGCTGTAAGTCATTAGCTAAGCACACTAGCTCCAGCTCTATCCTGGCACTTTGATAGCATCATTTTGCCTTTACAAAATTAAATGATCTTTTCTCCTCCTGTAGCAGAAATTCACCCTTTCCTACTTACATCAGAATCAGCTCCTGTCATTACTATGTGCATAAAAGAACTGAAATTAAGACCATGCTGTTTCCACAAGCTGCTTGTAGCACAAGTAAACACTTTAATTTTGCTCACTGCTGTCTAGTTGGCGTACACCTTTGGATCCCTACAGACATACACAACTACCTTTGCCCCTTTAAAAGGGAAGGGCATAACAACTGTAGATAAAAGTGAGGTTTTCATACACACAGGAGTTACTTCAAATACAATAATGCTTTTATGCTCTCATTATCTGCTATTAAAGTAGAAAGATCTTCCATAAATAAGCTTCCTGGATTATCTTCATCTAACAATGAGGACAATGCAGGACCCAAGGATGCTGTTTCTAATTATATGAGAATCATTTTATCCCTAATAGCACTCCATTCATTAGCATCCCCTTTGCTGTGCCTGAGTCCGAGCCCGAGCAGAGACAGCTGTGAAGCACAGGATTTTTTCATCTAAAAGCTTCTTCCCCAATACACACCTACCAAGCATACCGAGTGCTTTAAAAATTAGCTTCCAACTTGAAAAGACCGAGGAGAGACAGGCGGATACACAGGCAAGTTGGAAGAACTGGCAAAGCTGTCACTTTTTTGCTGGCTTGTCCTGATCACTTGACAGAAAAATGTTATACTCATGGTTTCTGGGGAAGCGTGGCGACAATAGCTTCGATTGCTCCGGTCACACCAATACCTATCAGTATTGATATTTCTTGTTAAAAAGCCCAGTGTGGCCTCGCACAAGCAGAGAAGCAAAAGAGGACAGGAAGGGTACATAGAACTTGGACTTCCAACCAGGCACTGTACCTGGACAAACGTGTATTATATGTACCCAAAGCTGGCCAGAACTCAACTAAACACTCACGAACATGATAAGCAGAAGGACAGAAATTTAAGTTAGGCAGGTTTGAGTTAAGACACTTGCCAGAGGTATTATCATTTCCTCATATTTAACCCTTTCAATGTGATCACTGAAATGGAATGTGGACAGTATAACATTAATTTGGACATTTGCCACTATTGTTCTGTACCTTAAAGACTTCTAAAATCTGTGCTTATTTCAAATACTTCCACACAGGACTCCATTTGTCTCTAATAGGCTTGTTATGTATGCAAATCACAGGCAAACCATGGTAGAAGTAAAGGATAAAATGTTCCAGCCGAGTTTTATTCCTCAAAACCTCGATACACCTTCAAAGGACCTTTGTGAATTGAAATGCAAGTTATGTAGATCTGTCGACTTTATTACAATAATTTCTAAGTAAACACTACGTTTTTAGAAACTATTACCAAAGAAGTGAACTGTTAAACTGGAGACGGGAGCTCTGCTTGCAGCTGGCTTTGCAGAACTGGACAACTTGTTAACATGCTAATAAATGCATGTCTACCTGGCAGATAAGCTTTTTCAAATGCATAGCTTGAGTGGGGAGCAAGGAGATGAAGAGGTTGATAATTTACAAGGTGAATGTTCACTTCTGCTGCATTTAAGCACACAGAAAACACTCTTGGCTTCCACCAAAAAGGGAGGGGAAATGTATAAAAAAAAA
>KZ506025.1:222907-249375 GCA_002844005.1 Limosa lapponica baueri
AAAAAAAAAGTGATTCCAGGAAATACACATTGAAAACCTGGTTTTGCAGCATGGTTTGGGTGTGATGCCACTCTATGCTGCTTCTTATTCTAGTGGATCACAGTTTTATTTCCCAATACCAATTAGTTGCCTGTTCAAAGCAGTTTCAAACATCTCCTCTCTGGAAGCCCAGGAAATCCTCACTTTCCTATTGTGTTATCAAACAAAACTTCTGATGTCTAATCCTGTGTTTTTCCACTCAAATATTCTTACAAGGCTGCACACTCTCCCCCAAAACACAGAAAATCTGTATTTGCTATGCTGGCACATCCCACACAGAAACAAAACACTGCATTGAATGAAACCCAAAATTCAATCAAACCCTTTGTTTAAAGCCTTCATACTGGCTTGCAAGATGATGACATAAAAAGCTCACCAGGACAAAGTCACTGAAGGATTTCTAATACATGCGAAGCAGATGTCAGTATGCATGCCTCTATGCAAATCCAAATAAAAAATTCAAGTAATCTGACAGGAAGCAAAATGAGTTTGTTTCAACATAAGCAACAGCTGGTCCCCTCTAGGTTCATTATTTAGCCTCATAAAGAAATGCAAAATATATTTGAGAGGAAAACAGACAAGATTTATTTTGTCCAGTATAATTTCTTTTTAATTGAGATATGCAAAGGATTAGTGAAAACAAGCATTATAAAATGGCCAAAGCACAATGAAAAAGTAAACAAAGGCTTAAATAGGAATTAAAACTTATGTTGAGCTGTCAAGAAGGGGGGGAACTGAAGGCCAGTCTCTGCAGTTCATTCATTAACACTGACCAGTTTCAACGCACTATGGTACCTACACAACAGCCTGCAGTACTTCCAGCTTCTCCCCAAGCAGACCAACCTCTCTTCCAACCTCCTTGTTCTGATCACAAGCCTCTGAGAATCCATTATACAGAAACACAATGTTCAAATTGCATGAAAAGACAAAATACCAGAAACTTCTCCTGAAACAGGTCTCACTGTTGAGCTCAGCCCACTTGTGTGAGCACGCTGCTCTGCTGAGCGCAGGACTGTACCAGGAAGGGTTCTGCCTACCACTCCATTCTCCCAGCCTCGCCACTTAAGTCTGCATTTTGCTCTTCTTTACGAGCACCTGCAGCAGCAATCACTAAAGGATTTTATAAAAGGCTTTTGACAAAGCCTGAAGTGGAACAGGTATTGAGACACAGAGTTTTCTAAAGAAAGGAGAGAACTTCCAGAAACTCTTTTTCCCTGTGCAGATTCCCTACCTGAAAGCTGCAGCTAGAAAACGTCAATTGCCTCATGACTGTGTCAAGGAGATATAGCTGCCTCCATCAGAGGACTACAGCTCAATAAAGCTGTGCAGATTGAGACACATTTACCAAACTGGAGGAGCATCCATTTCACCCTGTGGAACGTAAAAGCCTATTGCTGGACTAGAAGCAGAATCTCAGACTGATACTGCTCCCCCCGACATGGTCCATGGTGTGGGAAATATTGCCCACTGGTGGCATGTTACCTGGTAGACCTTGGATCTTTGTCCCGTGAATCCATCCCACAGGATGACTGTGCCTTCATAGTCGCTGCTGGCTAGCAGGTTCTTGTGGTAACTACTCCAGCTGATACAGCTTAAAAAGAAGAACAGCCCCAGTCAATCTTACATTAAATTATACCTTACAACACAAATCATTCTTGCAATACATCAGGCTACTAGTGTCTTGGCAAAGCACACAGCACTTGACCAAGCCACCCCACTGAACCATTCAGGAAATGACAAAACCAAAACCCACTGGAAACAACAAACTTTGGCCCACAAATTAAAAGGAAAGCTTTATTGGCCAACGCGATGTCGCCCCCCTCAATATGAAGTGCTACAGCTTAGGATTTCTTTTTAAAAAAAAAAAGTATTAATCTCTAATACTGTGATTGTTTTGCCACTTGAATTTCACACCAATTCTCACACAGAGCTCAGGATTTGACTTCTTAGCCTTTTGCCAATAGCTACTACTATTAATAGTATCATAAAGACATCACCTAACAGCAACTGTACATGTAAAACCCATAGGTGCACGGATGGTAAATTAACCTCTCCCCTAGCACATACACAACATTCTATACCTGTACCTATGTGAAAGGAAAGTTTGACTTCAGAGAAACTACTTCCAGCTTTCTGTAAATGAGGAAAGGCATCCCCCTTCCTATTCTAGCAAACAAAAAGCAGTTTCTTTGTTATGGGCAGTTTAGGAGATGTTTCTGATCAAGAACTGCAAAATATGTAACATTTAAACTGAATTAAGTGGCTGTGCAAAACCAAATGACAATTCCACCAACAAACTCTTAACCATCAGCAGACAAAACAAGAGCAGTGACACTGCCAAGTCACATTCATAGCGTTCTGGCACTATGCCTCCACTCTGACTCCCAAAAAATGTGACAGGGGTAAGAAAATTTGTAATACTTGTTCACCAATTTCTGGACCATCTGGCACAAAAGCACGCCAGTTGGTATCAACTGTGATGCATGTAGCAGAAGCTGAACTGACAGATCCAATTCATGCAGGTCATCAAACAGCTCTGACACAGTTAACTAGATTATGGTAGCCTTGAGGCTAAGTTTTAACCAACAATATAAACTAGAAGTCCATGATTCTGTAACTTTTTAGTACTGCTTTGATCAATGCAGCAACCCATTGAAATACGATGTAGATACATGGATACTGACTTAGGAATATTATACCGTGGCAAATTCTCAGTTCCACTAGACACATGTAGCCCAATTTCCCTGGGAATGTAGCATTTACACAGAAAAGGAAAAAAAAACCCTTTTCCTTTTTTAATGTTGTTAAAATACATAAACACTGTTAAAGCAGTCATTAATTAGAAAGTGTTAGTGTCCTCAGCCCTTGTATTGTACAAGCACTGTCCACAAATGTATCATCAAGGAGGTATCATTACACAAGCTCTACCACCATCAGGTACCCACACAGAAAAGCAGCTCTTGACAGTCTATGATTTACTGGAAGCCTCATTCAGAGAGGCTTAAGTGGCTCTCCGAGGACCAAATGAAGCTGGCAGGCACTGCCCATCAGGACTGTGAGGTGAAGGTTGCAGCAGTTGAGGGATAATAGTGTCTGACGCCTGGAGTCCTGTTTCTAGGTGAAGCAGTCATTCCCTGATGGAAGCAAGAGCGGTTCAGAGCCCTAGAGCTACAACACAGGGAGGTTCTGGGCTGGGAAGAGTCTCCAACTAATGGCAGGGGGTAGACACCGCACTAGACATTTATTGGTTCAAACCTGTTCCCCCGCCATCTTATCCCCACTCAAGTCAGGGCCTCAAGGAGCTTAAGGAAAACAAAATATAAATAAATCTGTAAGTTTAGCCATCACACAAAAGCAGGAAGAATACAGCCCAGGGCCAAATCTTAGAGAAGGCAGTCTTCTATCTGGACAGCTTTTGAAAGTACGTCAGGCAGCATCAGCAGGTGGAGAGAGGCCTAGGGAAAGGCAGACATGCTAATGCCATCCTGGCTGCTTAGAGGATGGATGCTCCATGTTAGGCGAGCATGAGATCCACATCCAACAGGCAGAAGAGAGCTGGATATTGCAAGCTGAACTAGGAAGAGGGTAATCATGTGACTGTATCTTGTCAAAAAAAGAAATCACCCTGGACAATGAAAATTAGAAATTACTGAATAGCCAGAAAAATATAAAGGACAGAATTTAACAGTGCTGCTTGAGATGTGATAGATCTAAGGATATAAGAAGTGTCAGGTTTGTAGAGAGAGGTAATACTTTATTGGAACAATCAATACAGATGGAGAAAAATGAAGTGTTTCTATGGCCAAAAACATGTCCATTAGGTCTGGCACAGGAAAGATCAAGCTAAGCGTTCTGTCCCACTGAAGTCTGATGGTGTTAACCAGGGGTTAACACTCACTGGGAAAGCATTTGTGGATAGACTGAGAGGGGAAAACAGAAACTGACAGGTGAAAAATGTTTAGGGATTTGCAGCCACTAAGTGGTTCAATTAACACCTTTTAAGTCACACACACCATAAATCTTTCATTTTTAAGGAATATGATTAAAGGATTATAATGTAAAAACAATCCTGTTTCAGTTCTCTGCCTTAATTCTCCCCTCATCATCACCCAAGTCCCTTTACAAAGTCTGAAACCAGAGCTTTCTCCTTGACATGGCAATACTTGAGCTTACTTATATCTTAAATTCTCAAAAGTAACCTTTGCAGAGCATAATTCAGGGTTGGATGAGGTGGAGGGGAGCTCCCTCTCCAGGAAAAGAACAGGTTTTTTACCAAGGGCTGACTCTCCTTTGGTTGTATTCTCTAGCAACTGTGACAATACAAGCCTGAAAGAAGACAGTCTTGGATCTGGGACATTGCAATGTTTTCTCTTCGATGTGGCTTCCCTGGGACTTACAAAGGCTTGAGATGCTACTGCAATACTCAGGGATCTTTCTTCCATGCCCAACACAGGCAATTTTGTTGAAAGTTCAAAGAGATCTACCTTTCAGAGTTCCCTTGAGATGTTATCATGGGTAACAAATTGAGTAACGACCTCAAAAATGCATGGGTGAGCAAGTTGGAGAAGAGGAAAGGGCAAAAGGTGAGACAGACCGAAAAATGCAGTTCATGCAGTTTTCAAACGGGTTAAGCATTGAAAACCCCGCAAGTACACAAAAATATCCTTTTGTAGACCACCTTTAGATGGCCTGCAGTCACATCCAGGGAGAAATTGAGATGTGGAGGATATGAGACAGGATACAAAAAAACAGCTACCTAAGACTGAGATAATGCATAATTCAGTGTTGGATTAAAAGGAGTTGTGCAAGGCCATCTTTTATTTTAAATACTAGTAGCTGTATTTTTTCAGGTTTTGCTCTGTTCTTTAATCCAGAAACAGGGCGATAGTTACACCCCAGAGGTTTATCTTGCCATAAGTTGTGATAGCTTTCCTTCCTAGGAGATTAGCCTAGAGAAACTCTAGTTGAAAGCTAATGACCGACCTCTGAAACACTCTCCTGAGCTCAGCATCCGATCTGAACACACAGAAATCCTGACCCTGTAAAGATTTATGTGCATCCTTCACTTTATTCGGAGACACAAGTCGGCCAGCTCGGCCAGCGTTGTCAGTCATACTGATATTTCCTTCACAAGCCAGTATTTTTATGGCTGAAATGTCTCAAATCCAGGATCAAGTTACCGGTGTCAACCGCCCCTCTAGCAGTGAGTTAAAGCTTCTAATAAGGCACAAACTGCTGTGGTCTGACCTGCTTCCAAGTGCCAAGTGCTTCAAATCCACTCTATTACCAGGAGTCAGACGATGCCCAGTAGTTTTAGGACTGAAATGTTTTTAAAGGGAGTGATCTATTACTGTAAAGGACATCCACATGAATAACAACACTAACCAAATACTTCGGAGACATACAGAATTGCATTACCATTATGAAAGTTTTAAAAAAAGCCTTTTTTCTAATAAATCCAAAGAAAACCTCTACTAGGGTTGAGAGAAGCACTTTTAAAGAAAAACTTCGTCTTCAGAGTCAGTTACTCTGAAAACTGGAATTAATGAAAGGTTGAAGGTATATTTCCTTATAACCTGTTTAGTATCAAATATTTTCTGCATTGGAAATATAGGCATCTAACACAACCACTCGTGAGGTTTTTCAACATAAAGAAAGCTTGTACCTCTCCAAATAGCAAAGACTCTATGATGAAAAACACCATACAGCAAGTTTTTGCTTAATTTAAACTTAATACTGAGAACTACCATTTAAAAACTGACATGAAGCAATGTGCCCATGAACTGCTATTAGGATAGAGCAATCGCACATTTGATTTATTGACACCAAAAAATGAAAACAATAAAATACTGGCAGCCTCCTAAAAAAAAAAAAAAAAAAAAAAAAAAATGGTTTGCTTTTACTGCAGTTGACTAAACAGATGCAGCTGATTTTGGAGCTTTGTGGTAACATCTATCACTGAAGTACAGATGCTGCAAACACCCAGCAGTGAGCATGCAGAATACTAAACATGGATTTCAAAAGCATGTTTACCTAACCACACTTGCACATCACCTATTGTAGATTAACAAGGCCTAAAGCCAATTTCTTTTACCCAAACGCTAGATATCCTTATTTTTCTCCCCTGCAACCAATGGCAAAACAACAAATCTGCCTCTTGAATAAATTAGAGAAGAGCTGTGGCTCGCTGCTAGCCGTTCAATCTCTTCTTGTCCTTTCCCATCTCCTCCTGCGCGGGGGGAGCCGCAGATTATTGTCTGCTATAGCTAGGGACACAGCAAGTCATAATTAGCTCACAGGGTGCTGTTTATAGCTACTACACAATGCCAGGATTTGTTTCTTGTACTGAAGCTATGAATCTGTAAATGGGAATTTTATGAGGATTTATGTGTCATCTTGTGTTTTTCCTGGAAGCTTATGCCGCTGTCATTCCCGGGGGATGCAATGCACATTTACCAGAAACCCAACACACCAACTTCCTCTCCATTCTTAAAAATAGGGATGAGAAATCTCAGCAGATGATGAAAAAAGAATGTATTTAAGAAGCAGGTGGGTGTAAAAAGGGAGTTGGAAAAGAGGAAGAAAGACTCAGCTACAGCTGGTACCAGGGCTCTGCTCCAGAAAAGCCTACAATCAATTACTGCTGGCATGAAGCTCAACCTTTCAGCAGGCGCCCAGCTGGCACGCAGTGGAGCAGGGCTGGGCTGGTGCCAGCCCCGTCCCAGGCAAGGGCTTCCCTTCCCGCAGCTGCTCCAGGCCAGCAGACTTGCTCTTGGCCAGACACAAGTCCTCCCAAATGCTGTCACCTGTCTGCTTTTATAAAAGCCCATCAGAGCTGCTGCTCACCGAAAGCTGAGTCACCAATATAACCACTAACGATTTATGTTCCAGCATCATCACTCTGAACAAGGTTAACCAGGATCAATTTAGGGTGAGCTTCCCATGACGTGTGTTTGGAAAGCCAAAGCGCCTGCAGACAGGCAGCTCTAGTGCTGGGTGAGGACGGAAGGGGCATTACAAGCCATGCCAGTGTCACACATCAGCTTCAGCAGAAGAGACGTGTCACCACATCCCATATGCACACAGACCCCTGCATCTCTGCTGTGGCTTCAGGAGCAGAGAGTGCCCTGGGATGGGTGCTCAGGGGCTGACAGTGCACCCTGCCACCCCACACAAAGCATGGCAACAGCGAAGTATCCTCAGCTGTCTGCAAGGTAACCATTACCCCAGAACCTAACAGTGTTTTGATTTTTATTTTTTAAAAGGCCTACTAAAAAATAGCCAAGGCATAAAGCTTTGCACAAGGCAGTTCTATTACATGAGGATTTTTCTTCTTGATTTTTATTTTTTAAAAGGCCTACCAAAAAATAGCCAAGGCATAAAGCTTTGCACAAGGCAGTTCTATTACATGAGGATTTTTCTTTTTTTTTTTTTTTAATAACAGCACCATGATGGGCCCCAAGACTCCAACCAAGAGTTTTAGCAGAATCCTCAAGAGATGATGGACAAGAGAGGTACTATCCATGTGTCACAGCAGAAACACATCTGTCTGTGATATCAGAAAGGGCATTAGCAGGGAGAGTAAGCCTCTGGAAAAAGCTGTACCTTCACCCAAATTAAGATCAACAGCTTTAAGCCAAGGCTTTTTACAAAAAGCAGGTTCCACTTGTTTAGATTTTTTATTATAATACAGGCACATTTTCAGCGTATTGCAATATTCTGTAATGAAATTACAGCCTTCCTCTATAACTTCTCCCTCAAGCTATGCCACTTCAGAATAGCAAGTTATTGTGCTGCTCGACACTGTGCCAGTGAGCCCCAGCAGGAGTGACTGGCAGCACAGCTAATGGATATAGCAAGGATGCATCTGACTGACAGTCTAACTTTATTTGTCAAAACCAAAAGCACCCACATGCTGAAGGAAGGCTAATATAATGTAGAGGTGCCAACGGGGAAAATAAAAAAAAAAAAGCAAGCATTTCTTTGGAGGAACGAGAGAAACTTAGGCAAGGAAAAGAAAGAAGAGGACCCTGTCCACTTGCGCTGAGGCATAGTGTCAGACGACAATACACTTAGCATTGTCACATACATATAAAGTATATATGCATGAAATTTGAGAAGAGAGAATAAATCTTGAATGCAAGTGGTGTCTTGTCTGGAGCACAGAGCTGACAAGAGTAACATCACTGAAGGTGCTAATGCAGCTCTCCTCAGCAGCAGCTGCAGGAGAAAGGAGAACAAACAGCTGCCTAACACCTAGCAGGATCATGGGGGTAGATACCTGCTAAATTTGAAGTTTGGAAGTCATCTCCAACTGACAGAGAAATACCAAATACACATTGCTTTCCTTTTCTAATTAAGGCAAGAGGTTTTAATCGACTGCTAGATGGTTCTATTATTCTTCTCTTCTCTCCAGAATAATGAAGCTGAACAGCATCAACTCTGCTATGACTCAGTCAAAAATGCTGAATGTTTCTCAAGTCCAGCAAAACACAAGCTCCATAATCAGTATGTCTTACCAATACAAATCCCTCTGACTGTTTATATCCATCTTGAAAGCCAGTCCCAGGGTCAGCTGCATTTACATTTTATTCCTTCATAAAATAGTGTTACACAATTCCCAAGAATAATCAGCACAAGTGATACAGGAGTGACTGATCTGTTTTAAGGAACATGTCAACTACAAAACTAAGCATGATTTTATATTATAAAGTAGGCTTGCAAACATTATTAATCTTGTTGCACAACGTTTTGTGTTCATAGAACCTGGACTGTTATATAAATTTATTGCTTACGCTTTTGTGGGTGCTTTACTGTTTTTAAAATGGAAAATACCAAATAAAAACAAATGAGTTCAATGGAGATGCTAGAGACTTGTATTACAATACTGAATTGGTTTGATTGCATATATTATTTACTTTTGAGCTTTAAAAACATTTTTGAATTTTTAGGGATTTTTAACCTATGCTAGCCAGGTTTCTCAATTGAAGTTCTGACATGGTGGTCTATATTTTTTGATTTAAGTAATCTAAAAAAGATAAAAAAGTAGGTTGACAGTAATGAGAGCAGCACAAAAGCTAAAATCAAGTACGGTCTTTTCCCAACAACTTGATATTTTGAGGCCCAGCACAACAGTACTTCAGGCAAACGTAAATTCATAGGCAGAAGGTGCAAATGAGGCAAGTCTCCTGAAGACTAGCAGCCTCTCAGCAGAACGGAAAGGATTTTCTCAAAGAAGAGAATAGAGCATGAAGGAATCAGTGCTTGTCATGAACAACTGGGCACAGAAGTTACCTTGAGACATACTAAGACTTTACCTGGAACACATCCACTACTCTGCTTTTAAGTGACTTGCATTTGCAAGGAACACAAAAGCAGTTCACTACCCTGTGTCCCTTCTTCTCTGGATACGTGGGCACGCTATTACCTTGGAAGAGCCCAGCATACACAAGTAACAGTGCTTGTGCCACCTGACCTCACCCAAGTTCAAAGCAAGCTCTCCATCAGCTCCTGCTTTCCTCCTTTCTCCTCCCATTCCCACAATGGATAAAGCAAGCAAAACAGCTACTGCACATCAACAAGCAGTGTCCAAAGGAAAAGGCCCTTTGAGTTTAAATGCAAAGTCAATGCTTACCTGATTTTGGAATTACAGGTCATTTCGTTCTCAGGGTAGTGAATATCCACCGCATCCTGAATGACTGTACCATACTCATAGACTTTAATCTTCTTTGTCACCCCAGCAATGGCAAAGTAGTCACAGTCTCGGTCGAACTCAATACTGGGGAAAAAAAGAACAGGCTGAGAACTGTGTAAACACAACACATGTACTTACCAGCAGGGTATTTTACCACCTAAATGTCTCTGTATAGCAGAGCTGATAATCACAACTTGCAGTTAGCAAATACCCCGTTCAGAGCACCTTGATTAGGTCTAGCACACACGCCAACAGAATGGAGTTCCTGCTCTCAGGCACCATTTTCTAAGCCCCTCCAAACACACCCGCATCTCCACTTAGCGAAGCAGGACTTTTTGTGGTAGGTAGCACAGTCTCCCTCCAGCAGGCAGGATCTTTGTTCAGATGCTCTAGAGGTTTTCCAGTTCAACTATACCATCTACATTATGCAGCATCCAAACGTCAAAGCTGACAGCTCGCCCTGGAAACGTGGTTAACATTCAGCTGCACCCTCTTCGAACAGTGTGCTACAGGATGACTGCCCATTGATTTCTCTCAGTTGCACTGCTGCATCCCTTAGCTCCTATACACAGCAGCTTGGTGAACTCGAAGTGTTAATGCAGAGTAAACCAGTATTTGTGGAAAAAAAACCTTCCAAATTCCCTGAATAACAACAAAAAGTCAAGACACATCATCAGTACTGTAAAAACCATGCACAGTATGACTTCCACTTAGAGTTGCTCATGGAAACCAAGGCACCTTCTTTCTTGAACTGCAGGGCAAGTTTGTAATAGATATCAATGAAGTTGGAAGTAAAAGCCATCACCTTATAACAAAGTTAAACTGCAAATGAGAAAAGCCTGAGGTTGCACATGAAATACATCTGAGGGAAAGGCAGGCAGCAGGTTATAAACAGCTAATGTCACTGCTACCTTTGCAGCTTGGAAAGGCTTGAGAGAAATCTATTAGACACCAAGCAGCCAGGGAAGCAAACCTCCTTGCTAGAAGGAGCTCCTGCCAGCCCAAGTCACTGCAGGCAGGGCAGGGTGCACATGCACATAGACCTACCTCCTCTCAGAAGCACCAACCTCAGCAAGACACCAGTTTGGTACTCCTCCCAGAAGGCGTTTGGAGTATCTTTTCCACTCAATCTACAGGTTTCTATCATCAGTAGCCAGCTCTTTTCAAGACTCTTGACAACACAGTCAATCTACTACTTTAAGAGGCAGGGGTTCTTTTGGGGTTCTTGCATGCAGTAATTCATTTCAATCTCTGCTGCCCA
Organism: Limosa lapponica baueri; assembly: GCA_002844005.1. Classification (NCBI taxonomy): domain Eukaryota; kingdom Metazoa; phylum Chordata; class Aves; order Charadriiformes; family Scolopacidae; genus Limosa; species Limosa lapponica. The sequence continues at coordinate 233,902 of KZ506025.1, forward strand.
CACCACATTTTTTTTCAAGCAGCCACAGCATTTGTGAACCAGGCAGCAAATTCTGAATGGCAGCAGAGGAAACAGAGTTTACACTGATTTCACATTCATATAGCTTGAAAAAAATCCTGAGAACAGGGGTATTTAAGGCACCTTTCTACAATTAGAAAGCATTAAACCAATTACAAGACAGACAGCTCTTCAGGCTGCCCCCAGAGCTATAATTTTCTACCCCTCAACATAGTTACAAAGTCAAAGGCACTGACTGCAATGCTTTCGAAGGAAGATAAATTTAAATGCCAAAAGTTTTCAAGTCCTTCTAAAGGAGCTATCATCAAGTTATTTTTAAACTCTAGAGAGAAAGGATTGTTGGTATGCGGTCTAATGGTATAAAATAATTCAACGAAACAGCTTGCAACTTGGCCTTTTAAACTCAGGCACCTAAACTTCTCTAAAGCAGCGGCAGGAGATGGTCCCACTCACAACTGCTTGCTCGATGGAGGAGAAACGAGCCAGTCAGGTCAAGTCTGTGAAATCACAAGCCCCCAGAAAGACAAAGGAAAGGAATGTGTTTATGGCTGGGGAATAAAGCAAGTAAGCACACATCTATTTACATAAAATGGGAAAGTGAAAGAAGTCATCTAAGCAGCCGGACTGCTCTTCCCCTGCCCCAGACCTACCCTAGTCTAACCACTTTTTGTACAAACAGGACAAAAGCACCATTCAGGCCTGTCTTGTCAGCTCGCCCTATTCCATGGAAGAATTTTATAATCGAAAGCCGCTATAACAATTCAATGGATTTACTTCTAGCACAATCTTAATTGAACCGCTGTCTCAGCTCCTGCCCGCTGCCTTGTGGATTCAGGTAAAGCACAACTGATGGCAGCGATTCATCTGCTTGGATTCAATTTATACCCTTAGCCTTCTGCTGCTGAAGAAAAAAAAAAATGTATTACAATGTCTGGTAAAAAGCCAAGTTATTAGAACAGAATAGAACCTTTCTCACCTGGGGTGGGTTTGCTTCTCTAGCATTAATTCAATTATTTTTTTTTAAATAGAGATGTGCTGTAGACATAACAAATGAGTATTTCAATATGTCTATAAAAGTTAACACACCATTTAAAAATTAATAATAAGCATCAACCAGTGAAAAATGATTGTCAGACTTGTGACCTTCAAACAGCATCAAAAGACACTGCAGGGAGAAAAAAGGATGCAGAAATAAACCACCACCTGTACAGATGTTCATTAGCTGTGAGAAAGGCAGGCAAACCCAACACAGCAACTCTAACACACACTTGTGCCTTGGCCTCCATCGCCTATACAAAGTCCTGGTACAAGTGCTCTCACTTTCTGCCCGGCGGCTTTTACTAAGGAATTTATAAAGAAAAATATGGACAATATAAATAGCTAATTAAGTGGGTTATTTACCATATAAAATTATTCCTAATATTTGCAAAGCTCTGCTTTCCCCTGGACTAATCAGGATTAGAACAAATACCTCACTTGCATAGCAACAGTTATTTTCATGCTTTTTCCTACAAGTCTTCTAAACATGTTTAGTATTAAGCAAGGCTTATTTGCATTTAACTAGCTCAATGGTATTCCTGTCACTTACTGCTTGAAGTCTTTGTGTCAATGTAAGTGCTTGCTTATACACAAGCTTATCTATATGAAAATTCACAAGAGAACTTAAGTTTTATTTTGTCAAAAGACACAACAGGGTGAGCTCTAAACAACATCATCATTCTGGTTCACAGGTGATACATTTCTACAGTTCTACAGTTGAAGTGAATTAGTCATTAGCACAATGATAACATGCAATAGAATAACAGGAAATACTTTATCCTTTTTGTCAAAAAGGCCATGAGTCAAGAGATAAACCAGCTAGACAACAGTATCCACTTCACAAGTGGTGAGAGGCACAGTGTCACCAGCGAGCCAAAGCAACACATAAAATGTGCCTTCAATGGCTATTAACTTCCTGCTAAAATAAGAGCAATGTTTTGGTAGAGGCTTAAGATTTTAAAAAGACTTAACATGGGACTGACAATGAGCATTTTCACCATCCCAGAGGGCAGATGGAGCATCAACTGTCTATGTGTGCTACAAACCTACCTTGGTCCTAGCATGAAGCAACCTCCTCTAGAGACAAGAGACCAGTTCAGACACTTCCATTTTTTTAAAGAAGCACTGGAGGTAAAACATATTTTAGATCATCTGAACATCCAGTGAAGTCCCCTCTTGGACTAGCAGTGGTCCTTGCTCCTCAAAGACATGCACATTACAAACAATTAGCAATTGTTCTTTTTTTTCTTTTCTTTTTTAATCTACTTTTAAACTCCACATTTCTGATCAACAAATACTAGCTGAATTTTTATAAGGAATCTTTTGGGGACAAACTCCTGGATATTTGATTCATAAATGTGCAACAGAATTTACTTATACAAATCAAATTGAAAGGAACTGATTGTTTTGTTTTAGGGAAAATGGAAGTGAGACATCTCCAGTTCCCAAGTCACTGTTTTCTTTTTCCTAATAAGTTAATGACCAGAATGCTATGGAAATAACACTAAGAGCTGCTAGAAAGTAAACACATTCTCAAGGGTTCTGGTTGCTCTGCTGCTTACCTTTATTCTCAGTCTGTGAGATTATAAATCAATTGCTTTATTTAATGCTAAAACCTACAACCTTGGAGAGCACTTGTAGTTAAGAAATGGAATTACGAAATAAATTGCTTCTGAAACACGTCTGGAAGCTTGGCTTGATGTTGAGGGTAGACCAGTGAGGAGACAGTAAAGAAGAAGTATTTACCAGTTCTGCTATTGTGTAAAGCCTTGCTATGTTCACATCCTCATGCTGTGTGCAGTTGTTTTCCACATCCCAGGAGGATGTACTGGAGTTAGAGAACGCATACAGATGGGCAACTAAATTGATTAAAGGAATGGAGCAGCTGCCTTATCATAAGGGTTATGAACAAGGTGTTAGCAAGAGGTTGGTGTGATGTTCAACAAGTCACTCCACACTAGAACTAGGAGGCACTAATCAGAAGACTGATTTGGGACAGATAAGGGTTTCCCCCTGTCCCAGTCATACTTTAAAAAAACCACACACATGCTCCAGGTACTTATTCCTGCAAGACACGATGGTGGCAGGGTGAACCTGACAACAGTAATCCATGAACAACTGGTCCATTTGAGATGCTAACAGAATAAATATGGATATATCCTCTAATATCCCCGATGTAATGACTGTGGATGCTGGGAGGCAGCAAGAAGACAACTCTACAGACAGGAAGAAGGTTGGCATGGTTTGTGGTCTTTTGCAGGGACAGCATGGTGCTAGGTGCCCTTCAACCTGACCCCCAGGGCAGCTCACACCGTACTTAAGATCGCAGTTTGAAACACCACAGAGATCAGCCTGGAGGGGCACCCAGCCCAGGAAGTTTCCGTGAGAAATAGGTACATGCTTCATCTACACCTTCAAATCAGGAGATGGGCAGAAGGTTGCATCTAACCTTTAACCGCATCACTAGTCACAGTTAAAGGTCTGCAGCCAACTGCTCCTCTCCCCTTTCCATACACGCACTCTACAATTGTTACTATAATGAGCCCTGACTTGGTAACGAGATCTGCGACTGTAGGAGTTGCCATTTCCACAAAGTAAATGACTCAGTCCCTCTCATGGGACTATATATATCTAGATATTTTCCTCCCCAAATATACCAAAGCTTTTCAATTCTACCAAATACAGTTCTGTTTCTATTTCTGTACCCCCACCTTACCAGTGGCCCCACATTTAATTGCAACATGGATATATTTTTTCTCAGCTTTGGGGGACTTAATTGGTGGGAGAAAGGAGAGATAACAGTAATTTTGCTCTTCACTTACATTTCCTTAAAGTCTCATTGTATGCTTCCACTCCCTGGCCTGAGGGATATCCTGTCACTTCTAACAGTTTCAAGTCCCACTGTCTTACAGCCTGGTTGCCTATTTCCAATGCCCATTTTGAGGCATTGAAGTCAAAAATTAGAAATTTAGGTTATAACCCAACATCATGATCACCAGTACAGACTGTTCAGCACCTGGGACTAATACAGAAATTAGTATTAATATCACATACCTGAGCAACTGTTTTTACAGCAGACTGATATTTTAAGGCAAAGTAATTAGTCTCACTAAGCATGCACTAGCATACTAATTTGTAGTTCTTAGAAACAAAGCTATATTCAGGTATAGGAAGCTGCTAGTACAGCGCTCAGATTTTGTGCTCCATCAGCTCAAAGTCTAAATTCCGTCACATATAAAAACAAAGGCTACTAAGACAAAGCCTATGAAGTTTCAATAGTAAAAGACTGTTTTGCTAGAGCTGTGAGCAGCTGAAATATTTTTTTTTAAATAAAGCAACAGTTGCATTAGTTACTCCTTAATCCCGAGCACCACCTAAATAAGGTCACTGTTGCTATCCTGAAGTCCCTGATCTGTGCCACAGGGACAAAGACAGACCACCGCTGATAGAATATATTCCCCAATTCAAACCCCTATACTACTAAATATGTTTTCCAAAATACAAACTGAGCAAGTACACCACAATCCCAGTCAGGCCATGACAATCTCTAATCAGGAAGGACCACTTAAAAGAAAAACGCAATTCTCTAGACTGCTGTATGGATAGATAAATTCACTGTATAAACAAGATTCCAGTTAAATGTATTCTATCAGAGAGCAAACACCTTTATCCCTAAGAATCACATTAATTTGGGTTAGATGTGACCCTCAGATTACCAGAAAGTTGCCTGTTTTGTCCTCTAATCAAGGAAAAGTTGTATTCCCTACTGTAATTATGGCCTCTCAATGGATCAAATTCAAGTCTAATGGAAGTCTAATGAAAACCATGGGACAGAAGACCTCAAGCTATTTCAGTTTGATCACATTCCTTGGAGTTGTTTGGGATATTCCAGCTCCAGGTTCTACAAACCCAGTTGCCTCATCAGACCCTGAACTTAATCTCCTCTAAATACAACCCAAAATCTGCCAGGAAGCCCTAGGAGACTTCCAGCCTTGTCTATAAGACACTATAGCTACAGACAGCCTGTTCTTCTATGTAAGTTTTTTTTCATACATGTATTCAGAGGAACCTGGCTTAATTATCACTAATGATGAGAAAACCTATAGGGAACTACTGAATTTTGCAAGCAACAGAACAAAGTGTATTGATAAAAAGCCACATTACTGCTAGGCAATGCTCCTCTGCATGCTGAAGAGGAGATGACGACAGTCCCAGGGTTTATATGCCAGATACACAGAAGCACAATAAGCCAAAGCCACTGCAAACAACTACCATGCAAGTTAATGAGGATTAGATTCAGTTTTTCCACAAACACCATTTGAAATAAGCTAGAGTAGGGAAACATTAACAAAAAATGCCAAAAGTTAAATGCAGAATGGTTCTTACAACACTATTTAAAATTCAAGCCAAATTATCAGTCTGCCTGCTGTAATATTTTGGGTAACCCATCTATATTCAAAAACCAGGATCTGCCACTTCACCCAGCTGGGATAATACACAGTCAGTTAGGAATAGCTCTGACAGTACCAGGAGCACAGCCTCAACAGTAAAAAATACTAAGGTGGAAGAGGTTTTACATCTCTAAACGTACTCTGCTGTCTTCTTTCTGCATTGAAGTTTGGGAAACATTTCCTGAAAGGAAGGTGGCAGCCTCTGCCCAAGCTGTATAAGGAACAGCTTTGAGGGAGGAAGCCCTGCTCCATGACAAGTTACATGGTTGTCTGCACAGCAGTTACCATCTTATCAGACTTAGGCCATTAGGTAGGAAGGAACTCGATCAGTTGTGATAGATACTGAAGTGCCTACTAAATATAAGACCATTCAAAAGCTTGCAAGCTCGTTTTCAAGCCACCACATTTATTACGACACAAGGATTTTGTTTCTTCAAAATTGAGCATGGCAGCTGCAGACAGAGCTGAAGAGGACGAGGAACAAATATATCTGGAAGGGCTCAGCACAGGGAACCTCCATCAATACTTGAACTGTAAACAACACAGCCCATCCATAGGCTCCAATGATTCTTTCATGATTTAGATGCAGCAGCTGAAAGCATTACTGCCTCCAGCTGACCACATTGCCAGAGGTCCCATTTCTCAGAACAAACCACCACCCAGGCGCTCCAGTACACAGCCTGCCACATTATTAACCCAAGCCTCCAAATTCACCCAACGCTGCCATCAGATCTTCTGCCAGACAGCCCCAGCAGCAGAGTGCCAGGAGGAGCTGCTGGAGACAGTAACCTCTTTAGACACCTCAGCTCAATCCAACAGTCATCACAAGTCAGGGCATCAGCCTTCATAACTATTGAGTCCGTATTCCTGAGCTGTCCTGAGGAGCTAAAGAGCAGGGTGGGGCAATTAACTCCAATGGTCCTGCTGCCTGGTAATGACGGAAAGAGGTTAACAAACCATTTGAAGCGTTTTTCATCCAACTGCCAAATCTGTTTCAGGAGAGTTTTGATGGCATTTTGAATCTTTTTGGGTCAGTATTTTGTATGCTATCCTTATTTAACTATTCTGTTGAAAGATTAAAGGTACTGATGAATACCCTTCAGTTTCATACAGAAAGAAACTTGAGCTGGCTTCCACCTTCATTTGCACAAATGTATACATACGCTTGCATCTAATCTGGTAAGAACACAAATGTCACTTCATAACTTACTCTATACAACACTTATGCAGCATATAAATCCCAAGCATCTCTGTCTTAAGAGAGTCTGCATTTATTAATACAGACAATATTAATAATCGTTAGCTCAAGTGTCTACTCCCGGATGAGCTACTCATAAGGTTCTTTTTTAGCCTCAGAACTGTTTATGCCCACACCATACACATTTGCATGCTTTAAGAGATGACCACCTCAATATTTTTTTTTCAACTACCTACCGTTTAACAGACTAACCCCTCTAGCTAGCAAGGAAGGAACAAACAAAGACATCCAAAGGCATGCTAATACTTTTTCAAATAATGATCTCATAGCAAATTCAGGCATTTCCCTCAAATACAGCTAAAGAATTAAAACAACACTGTAATAAGCCACAGAAATTCACGTTCTATTAAGAACAGACTTGTTTCTTCAAGCAGACAAAAAAATTCAACGTCGAAAGCAAGATATAAAATTTTGGTGACATTAAGGGAAATGTCTTTGTGTCTAACCAACACTGTCAACATGGAAGTTTTAGGTGTAAGATGCTGTGAAACTACAGCTTTCATGGCTTGGAAGTCAGTTTCTGATGCCAGGACACAGCATTACTGTTTAATGATATCCATTATTACATGAACATCAGGAGGAACAGAAGAGCAGCTACCTGCAGCCGCACAGAAAAGATTTTTGTCCTGATCAATCAAGAAGGGGTGGATGCAATGCAACTTCCACATGGTACCATCCCCCTACCCTAAATATTAATCTCTCAGAGGACATTTCTGACACTACAGCATCCATTTTCCTTCTCCTTAAAACCTAAGGCCAGAGGAAGACACCCGGCAGGTACCTTTCATGTACCTTTATCACAAGAGTACAGTTCCCAAGACTTGGAAGTCTCTAGTCCAAAATCTCTTTGGTTAGACCAGGTTGCTAAGGGTTTTCTCCAGCCAGTTCTTGAATACCTCTGAGGATGGAGCTTGCACAATGTCTTTGGGAAACCTGCTCCAATGCTTGACTGCCCCACACTGCAGCCAGTTACCGCTACACCACATTTGCCAAGAAATGGAAACTGCTTATGTAAATGGCACAAAGTTTCTTCAAGAAATAAAAATCCATGAAGAGCAATCATTGTTTAATATATTTGGTTTAAAAACAGATTCCCAAATTCATCAAAAGACGGTTCGATACTTTTAATAGACTATTCACAAAGTTTAAATCAAACTAAAAACCCTCATCTAATTATCTGCAGATGGAGGCAGGTTTGAAGTACTAGGAGAACTTAATGGGAAAAAGATCTTCCTACTATCAAATAGCTTAAGTTACCAGGAAAAAAATGAGATCCCACTGGGGGCAATGCAACTTCCATTCATTAACTTCATTCATTTCAAGTTATTTAAGTTTTACCCCTAAAAGTGAGAGCTTATGTTTATGGAAGAACAGACTTCTCTCCCTAGAGTGTCCCCACAGTCACCAGGTTTACTTTTCAGGTCAGGACTGGAGACATGAGCAGACATGCTCTTTTCTGGTTTCAGAGTCCCTTTTGGTACTAGCAGCCTTTCCTGGGGACTTCGAGGGCTACGTTACAGAGTTAGGAGTATCTCTGAACTCTGAATTCACAGATCTGAATTGGCATCTGCATAACCCTTCTGCTGGTACAAGTCACATTCAGCTTCTGCTCAAGGGATCCAGACCACAATTATGTACTAGGAAATCTATCAGTGGTGCACTCCAGAGAAAAAGAAGAGAAAGTAAGGGAAAGGCTCTGTACTTGACTTGGCTCTAATTAAACAATCCCATTTCAGCCCCAAACAACCTCTAGTCTATGGGCCAAAACCTCAGATGAAGTAAGGTAATAGAACCACATGAGAAACACAAACTTCAAGTAGGTTCAGGGTATTATAGTTCAAATTTCCTTAGTCACTTTGCAGTTCAACTCTCTGTATCCTAGCATTTCTCTCTTCCTTCCAGTTGTGGGAACAGTCCAAATAAGACAGATCCATCTGCAGTTTTGAGCTGCCACTTGTAAATAGAAGTCTATTTAAAAAATGATCGATTTAACAGACCATAAGAAAAATTCAGCCCTCCTCATTTCTCATCTTCTCAAGGAGCAGCATCTACTGTACTTGGAAACATAATCCTGTGAAGGATAAACCCACTTACATTTCTTTCATTTATCTTTACCACCAAAATAGAAGTATTGCTGGTCACAAAAGTAATAAAATGGCTCATCTAATCCTAGCCAGACCAGGGTATAAAAAAAAAAAAAGGGGGTTGTTATGGTAGACACAGAACTAAAAGGTACCTTGTTAAAGTCTGGACCTGAGAATTTATATGGACAAGTAATTGTAGTCCAAAGTAAAAAGGGGAACAAAAAAATAGAATGGTTCAATGAATACATGGAAAGCATACTCCTAACAGATGCTTTTTCTGTTAAGCTCACCTTTGAAAAAAGGATTTCAGGTCACATTACTGAAAGGGTCAATACAAACAAAAATACAGTCTTGAAACCACCTTAACTATCCTGTTTGAATGCTAAGAGAAACCTCTTCATATCTTGTTCATTACTTAGAGGTAATGGAATAACAAGCAAGCAACAACAACAACAACAAATAATAATGGACCCCAAAGGTAAGACCTACTTTTTGAACGCTGTCTCAAGATACAACAAATGAGTTGAGTAAGGTTTCAACAGCCAAAAACCAAGTTGTTTCTTTCCCTCTCTGTAAATCACTACTCCTTTAGATAAATACAATTAGCCTTGGCTATCCAAAACCCTTTGGATGTCAGAGAAATGGTAAGCTAACCCAGAAGAATTTGAAGTCTGAGCAGACAACAAAAACCCACACTATTTGCCCACAAACCTCAGGGTGTCTAGGAGGGACATATTCATATTTCCACCAGACCCAGGAACTACCTGGCAGGGAGAAACAGCTTTCTGATAACCAGGTTTCAGACAGACATCTTGCTGTAGTCTGTTTCTTGGATTTTTCTGTTCTTTTTTTGAAATATGAAAGACTGCCACATTATTCTCTGAAGGCCTCTGACAGTGCTAAAGCAATTTTCTACATAAATCATTGTAATGCTAACGCTGCAGTTTACAGACCCATCTTTAAAAGAAAGTCTTTACTATTTACTGCCACAGCAAGCGGAGAGAAGAAAAGTTAAGCTCTGACAACTGCTCTGTCTGGGGGCATAATAAATGGAAAATTTATTCCTTGGCCCAATTCTAGCAAAACTTAATATACTTGTGAAAACCATGTAAATACTTTGTACTTAAGAGAACTGAGTGTATAAAGAAAACATTTAGCGTATTGACGTACATGTAAATTCACATTGCAAGCACGCTGGAAGTCCCCCAAATGTTAAAGCAAAACTGAGCAACTAGCAATTGCAAAGCACTGAACGTGTTTTCACTGAACATCCTTCTTTGTTAATCTGTTCTTCTTGAAGCAAGTAAGTGGAAAAAGAGGACTGAAGGTTGTCAATTTTGCTTGCGAGCATGTTTCTAAGCAAAGTAAGAAAGCTGTCCCTCACTGGGGTTACGATCTCACTGTGTGCATCTTTCCAGATAAGACCATAAGCCTGTGATGTAAGATGCACGGCTTAGGTACCAGCCTTGCATCAGTCCCTTGCCTCCTGCCCACCTCCTGCCCGCAGCCCCGAGCTGCCAGCACCACAACTGAGGGCTGCCACCGTGCGGATGCTGCACAGCCACCGCAGAGCCACCAGCACAGCAAGGCTCAGAGCCAGTCCCTCAGGCAACCTCCCTGCCAGGCTGGGGAAACCTGCAACTGGAAAGCAGGACATCAGCTTGTCCCTTCATCCCAAAAGGCAACTGTAGCTTTCCTAATATTACACCAGACTTCTTCTATTAATACAACCCACATAGTGTTGTTTATGACCTTTTATTAGTCCTTAAGAAGTCCAGACACTTGTAAACATGCTTATGGCAAGGCCCTCAGAAGTGTACTGTTGCTGCTCAGTTTCAGGTTTTTTCACCCTGTTTATATACAGTCTTTAATTACACTTTTCATCCTGTTACCATAAACCCAGTTTTATTTCCTTTCTAAATAAACATGAAGGTTTTGCAGATAAGGAACATTTCCATCTTCTTCTTTTGCAGACATAAAGCTAATACATCTTAAAAACCTCTTTAAGCCAACAGAGCTTTTAGAGTCCGGTGTGTGTGAACTCCATATAGGGTTAAAGCAATGCAAACCAAACACACCTATATTCTGTCTGTTTGTAACAGCAGTTTGTTTTGTTTGTTTTTTTTTTTTAGAAAACAAACTACATTAAGTACAAAGGAGTTTAACTTCTGGTCAATCCTACTTTTATTCTTAAATATAGTTAAAATATCTCTTCTAAATACTTTTTCAAAAATTTATGAGGAATCCTTACTTATTACCCTTATATTTGCTTTGTATTTAAATGCATGTCTCAACAGCAACAGCTAAACAGCAAGAATTACTTTTTGTCATTATTTCGTCAGTATTTCCTATAACATGCCCAGGAACAACTTTAGAAGACAGTGCAGTCAGCCAGATAGAACTTTTCACAGCATTTCACTCAGTTAAAAAAGCTTTTTAAAGCACCCCAATAATTAACGTGGCCCATCCATGGGTACCTAAAAGCTGCTCTGTTATCTTAACCTGCCATCACCAAGACACACACCTCATTTAGCTTCACAGACTGCCTCTGAACTTGAGCCTATTAATTTGGATGAATAACAATGGTGAACACAGTAGTGTATTGGGCAATATGTATTACACATAAACTGTTGGTTAACAAATTCAAACCATAAAGGAACTGTTTGGATAGCCAGAAGCTAACAAGAGTTACAGCAGCAGCTCATTCAACAGCCCTGCTTTATCAAAGCACTTAAGGACACGCTCAAATGTGAACAGTCTTAGCCCACACACTAAGACCCTTAAAAATTTCTTAAATGCTTCAATAAATAGAAAGCATGAGAAGGGGAGAACACTAGTTGGAAGCCAAGATATTTTTCAGTTAAATGCATTTAACTACCAATTCTAGTACTGGCTTGGAGGGAGGCCCCACAAGATCTTCATTTTAACAACAGTAACACACATACTTTTCAAACATATTTCACCCAAGAATTATAATGCCATCAAAATGGGAGTGAGATTTACTGCTCTTCCAGCATTTTCCAACAAAATACTACAAAAATGCTGCTCTTGCAGAATGTCAAGGAGAAGAAAGGGCAAAGGAGCAAAATCTAATCCGTGCTGAAGTTGGTCGCTGAGGAAGTTTGTCTACATTGCAGTGAGAGTCCCATCTGCATTTCATTGCAGCCAGCGTGAACCCAATCAGTGCAGGTTAAATATATGTCAGATCAGTGATCATTGTGTTCTGACCTCTGTGGCTAAATCGGACATTATACATTCCTGCTACATATTGCAGTAGTTAAGGAATCAATGCTGCTTTAAAAAAAATAAATATATATATATATTCCATGCTACACATGCCTCTATTTCTTCACATACTGCAAATTTCTTGGAGTCTTTCAACATTCAAGATGTTCTGTCTCTGTCCGAATGGCCCCTTCATAAGGCATTAGACCAAGGCTCAGAAAACCCAAGTTCAATTCATTATGTCAATGTTATATTTCTTTCAAGACCTCAAGTATGGCCATTTTGGATCTCCTGCTCACCATGTATAAAATAGAGACAATACTACTTCTCTCCCTCAAAAGGTTGCTGGGAACAAACACAGTTAAATTTATGAAACGTGCCTGTAAGAAGCTAATGGGTCCTGCATATGTGCCATGTAGAATAGATTTCCCAGTTAATATGTTGCATCATTTTTTCCACCACCACCAGCTCAAAACAAGCTACCACGGACTAATTAAATCCCCCAGGGTATCCTTCCACAGCTGCTGAAACCAGTTTAAGGTTAGGGCTGTTGGCAGGTCCCAGCCACTCCCTGTATCCCATGTGCTCTCTTTAGCCCCTAAGGGAGTTGGTTCATGGAGCTAAACTGGAAGAAACTAATTCTGTTGAAAGTCAATAGCATTTAACCAGCTTAAGTGTCCAAACTGGTCCATGGGAGGTTCAGACGAGCTTCAGCAGTGGCGCCCAGGACATGATCACCCCATCGGCAGGGGATACAAAGCTGTTGTTGGCAAGAATGGAGCTGTCGAGTTGGCTTTACCACAACCACCTCCCCACTAGTGTTGAGGACAGTAAACACAGCTTCCAATGCTTAAGAGCTCAAGCAATCACAAACAACTCAGTTATTTAATATTTGCCATTACAACTGGATCCACAAACAAAATTTAGAACCACCACAGATTCTTAAAGCTACCAGCACAAGCAAGATGGATGTTTCTTAAAATGCTAGAAGTGCATCACTTACAACACAACTATACTAGCACTAAGACGACAGCAGGCTTCCTGCTTTATCACAACAGCTCCACATACTCACAGGCACCTCAGAGGTTCTGCAATTGGTCTTGACCAACACCAATGGGAATAAAAGGCACTACTGTGGTATTTGAGTGACTTCAGAGATCAATGATAATCACACGTTCAAAAAGCTATTTTTTGGACATGAGTGCAAAGTTTGATATAAGGCATAACTTGTTTAATATGGGTTATTAACTCAGCCTCTGCAGCTTGTATCAGCATGAGATGCACTGTCAGAGTCGCAGTATGTCTTACCTGGATACTATGCTGGAGCCATTGTAGAGGTCACTAGCGTAAGACAGCGTTGCCAGGGGTCGGACAGAATTGTAGCGCGTGAACTTGGATAGGCACTCCTGAAACTCATCCAGCTGGCTTGTGGTTCTGCTGTCATCTAGGGAGAGGCAGCAGCATTGGGGAGAACAGAAACAGAGTAAGAAGATAAACTCAACAGCAAACAAAAATCAAGATATATGTCTTCACATGACACTACCTTTGCTTGCTACTGGTCAAAACCCAGGTTCTCTCTCCCCTCTAGCATTCCGTGAAGGCAGTGTGATTTTTCAGAGCACAAATTAAGTCTTTCCACTGCAACGCTGGGTGAACCTACTGTGCTAAAAATCTGCCTAGAGATGAGAAATAGTTTTCCTGGTAGATAAGCTCACTTATTTTATTTGAATTCAGAGCCCATGGGCCACACAGAAAACCAGACATGTTCACAGTGCATTTTGATACACTTTAAGATTTTTTGTTAATAATTACAGAGGTGAAAGTATATTCCTTGCCCCATACTTCAGTTACAATGTGCCTACGTTTGGTGTCAATTACATTCAAAATATTTCTAGTAAAAAAATATGTCTTGTCACTCCAAAAGCAACTGAGATAAAGAAGAGTTGTTGCAGGGCTGGAGAAGGAAGACACGCATGAAACCAGAAGGCTCCCTGTACTATAAGTTTTGTGAAAATTATGATCTCCAGCAGACAAGATGAAATTGAGCCAGCTTGAATAATGATGATAAATATTCTGGGGAAAATGGAACAGTTTACTACAAAAGTTAAAACTAAATTTCAATGTAGATAGCTGAAAGTTATTCCCCGATTCCACAAAAGTTCCAATTTTTCTCAGTATGAACACAATTTTATGCAAACCATTTTAAAATTTAGTATTCCCTAAATAAGGAAAAATTCTTAGCTTACGGTGATGCAATATGGGTAAGCCAGCTTTCCTAACACTATAATGCATCTGCAGTCAGAGCCTTCAGGCTTTGTAAAAACTCCCAGAATTCACAACAATTCTCCCTTTCCTCCTCTAACAATCCCATGTTCTCTTTGTCTTTTTGCACCAGGGCAATGTAAGGGAACTACAGCTATGGCTGCTCTCACAGCACTAACACACAGCACCTTTGTTTACAGGTTGTCCAGTTTGCAAATCACATCACTGCACACCTTGCCTCCTGTTAAACCACAGCATCCTCACCAGCAGCAGAAATTGAATTCCACCCACTAGTTAAGTCATCCTTATCTGTCTCCTTATCAGCAGCATAAGGAAACGACAAAGGTCCACTTACTAGAAAGCTTTGGAAACACAGGGTTGAAAAAATGGAAAAGTTGATCTATAAAAGCAAAACACAGCTGTGATTTCTTGTGGGAAAACACAGAATAATCACTTTCTGCACTCTGGTAATTCCTTGCCATCAGATATTATTATCTTGCTTTACACTTGTAAGGCATTTTGAAGTGTCCCTTATATGCTATTTAATGCTTGATCGTATAAAGGACTAGTGAAGGCTAGTAATTAGCATGTTTAAGAGTACTAGAATATACATTACCCATGTCAGATAGATCAAAAGGGGCAAAATGAACAAAGTACTGCTCCAAATTAAAATCATCAGCACCTGACCACTACAAGAAGCAGCTCAAGAAGCAGCATGTAAACATCAGTCAGTGTTTTTCAAAGACTTTTTCTTCCTTCAACACTTTGATAGGAACAAATAGCTGCTACTCTTCCATTTCCCTCATTTAGAGATCAAACACACAGTCCTCCTGTAATTTATTCTGTACCTCTGCCTGGAAAACCGAATGTTATTTCTCAAGACATTTTCCCTGTCAAAGTGCAAGGCCATTTCATAATTACAGTTATGTCTCTACTCCCTACTAGAACAGTCACAGGCACCTCTTGTAAAAAGCTTTAAATCCACATTAAATCTTATTTAAAATGTGTCAAAAAGCAGGAATGACTTAAGAGAAGAAAAATTAGTCAGGCATCACAGGTTATCCCTTATTTAGGAAAAAACCTGCACTTGCAAGTCCTCCGCTCTTGGTGCGGCTGACACATGAATACAAAAAAAAAA